>VDFB02372033.1:131571-246569 GCA_007258455.2 Sequoia sempervirens
TCCCATGAAGTTATTGAACTTGCTGGAAATATGAATACCAATCCCTGGCATCATCCTTCAAGGATTGAACAAAGAGATTCATGACAACATCTTACTAACCTTTTGAGGAATCAGGTTTGGGAAACATCTAATGCCACTAAAAACCAATGGCATATATTTTTCAATAATAAAATCCCTTTGAGGGCATGATACAACTTCTTCACCTTGCATACTTTTGCTTGATTCTTTACAGGGTAATTCTCTAAAAGGTAGTATTCAAAATAATGGCATACTTCTCAAAATAATTATGGGATCTACACATTAGAAGTATGAAGAACCATTATTATTCCCTGTCTTAATGAAAATTCATCTAATAGGGAATCATTTATGATTTTAAGCCTTGACTATTTTCTCATAAACTTCTTTCAAACAAAATAATATGTTTTCTAGATTTTACATGAGAATACCTGGAAATTTGTAGTAGTTGTTATCATTTCTTCCTAATTGAAAATTCTATAGATCTAGAAATCTTCTCCACAATTCAATTGGTTCTTTGGATAGAGTCGCCACTTCCTTGTACAAAGGAAAAAACTTCACGAGCCTGGAATTATTTCAAGATTAAATCTTGTTCTAGGTCTTATCCAACAACGGAGCCACACTCAAATCCTTTGATCTTTGCTGCAACACGATATTTTCCAAGTCCAAGAACTTGTCAATTATCTAAACAAGGATGCTTAGATATACTGAATTCAGAATGGAAAAAAGTATGACTCTATGCAATGAATCTTTAGGCTTAATTATTTAAGACTTGAATGACTCTTTGACAAGACAATTTGCAATCGAACTTCTGAGTGCATTCCCCAATAAAGTCACCATTATGTTGGTGTTTTCCAATGCACAGGCTAAGGAATCTCTAAGGGATAGCCAACTCCTATGTTTAAGACTTCTAAAATGATTGGCCAACTAACAAGATCCAGTCAATGACTGAGATCTTCTGCACTTTAGGATTTGTGGGGCCAAGGAGGGTGTTCCTATTGTGTTCATTTGAGAATATGCTTTATAGAACACATCATTTTCATAGATCAGTTTGAATGAAGGATAATTATGTTACAATTACTACAAGTTTGGCTTATCTTTAACTAAATTGCTCACCCATTCATCAAAACAAAGGGAATTCTACATGATAATTAACATACACATATGTTGAGATTAATGAATTTTAAAATGAATTTAAATCTTAACTTTATATCAGTTATCAGAAAACTATTTGATTAACCCTTTAGGTGAATCATTAAGGAATAGACCAGTGCCTTGTTACATTGGGCATTAGGGTCACATACACAAGAACGAGTAACACATAAATGACTTTAGAATTTGATGGGATAGATTACTACCATAACAACCTTGTATTATTGAGCTCACTCTTTCTAATACATAATTGCTTATCAAATCCTTTGCAAATAATTGTAAATATAGGACTCCATTTAATCATTTAATTGATTGCTTGAATCAAAGCAAAAATAGAGACATAAATTCAAATAGATGTTCAAAGAAGAATGAAAATATTATTAACATTTCATTCAAAATTCACACAAATTCACATAAGGAGAGAAAATATATCAAAACTATATGTTTATTCATGTTTACCAGTCATATCTATAGAACAATTTAAGACAATTGCACATGTTCTTCCAAAAGCTCAAAACAGACTATCTATTCTATTCTTATCATTCTACCCATATACACTCGACTCAAAACCTAACCATATTTTTCATCCTCTGCCAATGATCTTTGAATTCCCTTTTATAAGACAAGGGAGCAAAACAAGCCACCAACTCAAATGCAACTTAGATACAAAATTTTCATTTCATTCCTCATTTTGACTACATTTTGCAAAGTCCCCACATGACAATTTTTTTAGACACGGGGAAAAGTCTAAACTATAACTACCACAAAGAAGAAGAAAAGTACCTCCAAAATATTCTTCCATTACCAAGTGAGCAGAAACAACAAAACCCACAATGGCACGAGGGCACACCATCACCATCCAACACCTCAAAATTATGCCATGCATGCCAGATGAGGAAATGACAACCCAAAAATCATTTAACCACACAATTTTTTTTACCACCACCTTCATTTCACATACCAGTAGACCTTTTGTCATCAACACACACACCCTGGTATACATGGATACTTTGAGTAACAACAAGGGTTGGGGAAGAGACTTCAACACCTTCCTCAACCTTTTCCTTGTCCACCACAACAATGTTTCTCCCACTCGAAGTTCAAACCGCCAGAGGAGGAATAGTCAACACTCCCACCTCAGACGACGTAGCTTGGCCCATAGTTGCTAGATACTGGTGGTAGTTGGAGTTAGTCTTCCTATTAGATTTAGATGGGATGTTGGTAGAGTTGATTGGAGAATGTTGTCGACTGAATGAACCATGACCTTATCTAAGCTTTCACTGAGTTCTGCTAGAAGGCCCGACAACTTTGTCTCTTTTTGTTTCCTTCTCCTTCGAGCTCCCACTCTAGTTCTGTAGTTTGTGGCCACACCTAACCATCACTATTGAAGGTTCTCTCTACTTGGTATCCTCATGAATACTTTTTTCATGTCTAGAATCTTCACTCTGAGGCTTTTGAGATTGAAGCCTAGAAGATCTTTGCACTGGAAATGATGTGGAACCATACCTACTCATCTTGCAATCACAAGCACACTCTTGATCTTCGCTCTCTGCAACAGTCTAAGGACTTAACTATTTAGTTGCTATGACAATAATAGCAACTCATTCACTTCTATTTATTGAGTGAGATGATGTTATCAATTACCAATACTCCATGAGAAAAGGAACACATGTGAAGTGGGAAATTCATTGCAGGCATATTATCACCGTTTTATTTGCAAGTGCATGAAAGTATTCATATTACACTTCATGATTGTCTACAATTAAATCTTCACATGCACAAAGATCAATTTGATTATTTCTGCAAAAATTTGGCCATTAATACGTACGCAATGGTTGTAGAGTAAAAACAACTATCATGTGTTGTTTATTAGCTTTGAATATAAGCCATTGATCTTCTGCTTAGATGGAAAATCAAATGGCTGGCATTAGTTTGACCATCTTTGAATTCTAGTAGTGCTTCGCTAATGTGTCCTTGACCAATGATGTTCAGCCACTTTAGACGATAGTCTCTTTGCCAGCGGGCTCTGCCCCTTGCACAAACTAAATAGATCATGATAGATGTCGAGATCTTGTTGATATCTCTAGTCTTAACTAACACTTACTTTCTCCCAGTGAGCCAACAGGGAACAGTGAAGATCGCTCCCAAAATCTGATCTCAACTATTTGTTGAAGGCATTAGATGATGGGAATGGTGGTGGGGATTGGGCCCCACAACAATACAAGGACACGCGTCCTTATTTTGCTATCCTCGCTACTTTTAGCCTATCTACACTTACTGTCTATGGGCTAGTAGGGTATGACCAAGATATCCTCTCGGATCCTAGAATCTTGAAACTTGCACTCTATACAATGTTAGCATTTAATAGAAAGGACTTGATTAAGCCTATGACAACATAATCCTTAAGGGTGAATTTCTTAGGCTTACGTCACTAGGGAAAATTTAAAACCCAACTTAGGGAAAAGGATAAAGTTGATGGAATAATTGATGACCAGTGCTTCAAGCTAACAAGGCCGGTAAACTAACGTGCAATGTGTCTCAAGAAATGACTTAGAAATCGATGACCAATGGAGCAGGTCAAATTTCAATTATAAATTTGCATACCTTTGTGAATAAAACCCTACTCATTAATGAGGACAAGGGTTTCAAATGGAGACTAAGCCCATGGGGAATTGAGAAAATTCATCAAAATTTTAGAAGGTCCATCATTTCCAAGATAACATCGGATCAAAGATGACCTTTTCAGATCTCATCCGATGCAAGTAAGGGGACCAAAAAAAGGTAACTGATTTTATCACATGCTATCCAAGTGCTATTTTCATAAATTTATTATCCTTTATCATATTTAGATGTTCAAAAGGTTTTCATCAAGAACTTAAAGAAATAGTGGCAAGAGAAGTTCATCTTGATGAAGTACCCTTCTTTTACACACCTATGTGTTGTAGTTTGTGAATACCAATAGATGGTTTTAGATTTCAAGGATTCATCCTCATGCTCCCATCCTGATACCCAGTCTGTAGTGTTATTTCTAGAAAAAATAAAGCTATTGTGAATGTGGTCTCTACATCTAAGGACAAGGGCCTAGGGTGCAATAGACATTTCACAAAATATCTGAGTCTTACACTATTATTTTGAAGAAGTTGCTAAGAGATAAAGTCCTAAAATTTTCAAAACCCAAACCTCTGATTGAGTCATATCCTAAGTGGTGTGATGAGTAAAAATTATATAAATTCCATCGAGTACATGGACTTGACACCATGTGATGTGTCTTCCTACATCATGAGATACAAGATTGCATTGATGATAGGACTATTTGTCTCAATGGGAAGAAACAAAATTCTATTAAATTTGTGGCCAAGGCTAATAATGAGTTGAAAATTTACATTGATCTATTTCCCTCTCATTTTGTAAGTTTAGTAAGTCAATCTTCTAGTTCCATCTGAGTACGTGAATATGGTTTTGCTCACACATATCACTCCTAAAAATTTAAGTGTGATACTTGACATAAATTTACCTTGCATGATGAGCCTCTAAATAAGGAGCCTTCCCTCCTATACATTCTTTCCCATATTAATGGAAATATCATACTTGGTGTCTTAGTTGATTCGATGAGTTAGGTTAATGTGATAATGGAGGAGAATCTATTTATAAATAGCTTACATAAGGACAAATACAAAGAGTCGCAAACCACTCTTTGTACCCATGATGGACTCTTTGTTGCCCCTATGAGAACTATTTCTTTATTAGTCTTGGTAGGACCCATGAATGTTGATGTCTCATTCGTTATTATTCTAGAGTTTGACCTGTTCAAAGTAATGTTGGGAATTTCATAGCTAGCTTTTGTAAATGACATTGCCTCTTTAATTCGTAAATTTTTAAATTTCTCTCATGAAGGCATTGTGCTTGTGGTGCATGACATTAGCTATAAACCGCTAGTGTCATATGGGGGCTTCTCACTAGATCACTTCTATCCTACCCTAGTCGAACCTCTTCCTCCTAAGAGAGATTTATTATACAAATATTATATTAAATATAAAATTAGGGGCTCAACACCTAAGGATAGTTATCTAGTGTCTCCTTATGCTATCTCTATGAAAGCCTCTATGGTAGCACAACAACAAGCTACCTCTTCATCCTTATCTAAGGGAAAGGGGAAGTTTTCTCACACTCTAGAGCCTTCTCCTTTTGTGTTTGCAGTTCCATCTACTTCTACTTCTCATTCTGTTGTGACATCTTTGACTCCCACTCTTGTGCCTCACATAGGATGTGCGATGGTGCCCACATGGTGGAAAGTGAAATGTCAAGTCTTTGATCTTTCTATGCTACCTACTGTATGACAACCTATTGTATATGGTAGGGAGAAGTCTTCCCATGGAGTTGTTCCTGCTTCTTGGCCTTTGCGGTCTCATATTGTTCTTCCACCTCCCCTAAGTGAGAGGATGGGAAGAGACCCATCACTGAGGCACCTATGTCTGTTTCTCCTCCTATAGTTGCTTTTATTCTTGTGCTTCCTCCTCCTACTCTTGCCTAGGAAACCATCATTCCACTAGAAATGGTTGTGAAGGATACTCCTGTGACCAAGTAGAAACCTTCAATATCTTCTCAAGCCATGTCTTGTACAACTGATGTAACCAACTTGTGTGTGAGCGCAAGCATAGGTGAAAGGCTCCAACTACAAAAAATGTTTCCTTGCAGAAGACAGAGGGGGAGGTAGTGGTGTTTATCTCTACATCTTCTGTTGCTATTCCACTTTATCCTACTATTTCTACTGTAGTTACCATGGTCTCTATTTTTCTCCTATTTCATTTGGTGGGTCCTAATGATATTCACCCCAAAAGGGTGTAATTTTTCATCCCTCCCTCCATGGAGCCTCCTCTTTGGATGTCCCTCCCAGACATCCATCCTTTCTCTCAACCCATAGACATGTTGAATATAAAGGTGGTATTTGTCATGGCTTTATCTTTTTCCTCCTCCACTTTTGCTTCTTTTTTGGGGATTCCACATCCTCCACTAAAGTGTAAAATGGAGGTTGACCTCACTGTGAGTGGAGGTTGGAAGAAGGGCTCAACTTCTTTGTAAGTTGGTTCTTTCTTGGCTTGTGTCATCCTTGTGATGAAGGTGGCCACCACTTCCCTAGATTTTTTCACTACCCCTCTTGATGAGGTTGGTAATGACTCTCGGGTGTCTCATTCTTCTCCCACCTAGTTGACACATGGGACTCCAATGGGCCTTCTTCCTTGGCCCTTGTTGTAGGTGATTTGGAGGGTACCGTTCATGCTATCCCACCCTTGCACACCCATCTTTCCTCCCATTACAATGACGAGGATTGGGAGAACAAAAACCTACTAGTCAATGAGGACTAAGGCAGTACCTCTTCTTTATCTAAAGATTAGATTTGTTTGTGTGTTTGTGTTCCCTTGTGTTTGTATTTTTGCATTTGTGATCTTGCTTGGAGGACCCCAACTACCCTTATAGGTTCTTAGATACAAGGATGGAAAATTTGTTGTACACTTCTTCTATTTGTATCATCATTCTTCTATGTGTGGTTAAATTTCTTTTCAATATTGAGGACAATGTAAAGTGTTGGGGTGATTTAGGCCTTCTTCCATGTTGACACAATTTTTATTTTCATTTTTTCTTCATGTGTTCTTTTTCATGATATTAAAACTTTGGGGATTGATGACCGTTCGTTCATACATTATATTATATCTATTTGTATCTATAAACAAATTTGACCCTGAATTCTTAGATCTCCTTGTTTCTTGATTTCTTCATCTCTATTTGCTTCTTGATGTTGTGGTTCTTATGTGTTGTCCCTCGCATGTGTGACAACATACCAAAAATACATCTCATCATGTGTTGTGTTCCATAATATATTTGTCTCTTCTTTCTCTCCTTAGGATGCTATGTGCTCCTCTACATAACACACATCATCCTAAGTGAGGCCTCCATGTTTTTCTAATTTTGAGTAAGGAAAATCCTTTCAAAAGGATACCTTGGTCTAAAATATTCTTTAAAATGAATTCCTTGAAAAAAGAATCCCTCATTGAAATCTCTCATTTTCCAAAATGTTGTATTCTCTCAAGACTCCTGAATGAAATTTCTTTTGAAAAGGATCCCATATATGAAAGATTTTGAATTTTTTCTTTGAAAATGGGCATTCTTTCCAATAGATTCCTTGACAAAAAAATATTTCAAAAGGATTACTTGTGTTGGAAAAACAAGGATAAACAACTGAGAGGGGAGGGGTGAATCAGTTGTCACAGAATATTTAAACCTTTTCAAACTTTATTTAACTCAATCTCATATTTGATGAATAAATAATAAACCATATGTAGAAGTTGAGAAAGCCAACTTCACAGACCCCGAAGATCACCTGCATGCAAATAACCTGTCACAGAAAGAAGAGATGGAGACAAACAAACAGGGTGCTCTGGAAGCTGAAAAAAATGTATTCATCCAAGAGAGAGGTAAATTACAATGATGAATCCTTATAAAAGGATATTGTGCAACCCTAAAAAGAAACCCTAATAGGTAGACATTTAATAATTAATATAATTATTAAATGTCACAAAATGCAACTAAAGTGAAATCTTAAGAGAGGAATAAAGGTAATTTAATCAACATAATTAAATTAAAACCTTTACTCTAACACCCCCCCTTAAGATGAGCAAAAGTGCAGTTACAAACATGTGCAAGAAAGCAAAGGTAACTACAATGCAAGAAAGTAAACTTGGGTCCCGGCAACAAGGCCTGATCAGGTACCCAATTACAACCAAATCTCTGTAAAGTGGAGAAATAGAGAAAAACTCATGGGAAAAACTCTACTCCAAAAAGAGATGAAAGCATGCAATGCACTAAGAAAAGAAGGATAAGAGGTGTGTAACATGATACCCCCCATAGACAGCTTCTATCATATAAGTACATATAAAATGGTCTCCATAGGAGAAAAAGAAAGAGACTAGAAGGCCCCCCCATAATGAAGAAACTCTTGTCGCACATATGGATTCCTGAGGTAGAATCCAGAAAGAGATCCTGAAGCGGCATATAATATTCCTCCCCTTGGGAAGAAATGGATCCAAAGGATGAAGATGAAGAAACCCTGTGAAGAGAGAAGAACCAAAATGTCTCAAGATGTGTGCCATGATAGGATGCTAAAGAATCTCTCTGTCTGAACTAAAACAAAAGATGTCAAATCCAAACTGAACTGAAGACTCAAAAACTGCAACCTCTGAATGCATAGATGATGGTGGGCTAACAGCTGGAATATGGCTGTCAACAAAGAGGAGCTGAAAATCCTCAAAATAATCCTCCAGATCTGCAATGTAGGACTCTACAAACAAAGATGAAATGCCTGCAAGATAAGAATCCCAAGTAGCCATGTCTGAAAGATGTATGATGTCCTGCTTAGCTGAATCAATAGGAGCCAAAGAAGAGGCAATATCAAACTGATCAAGAACAATAGGAGAAGATGCTAATGGATGTATAATCTCAGTCTGAAGAGTAGGAACTATGAGACAATCCTTTGATTCATCAGAATATATAAGGGTGTCTAAATACTGAAGTTCCTTTAAGGTATCATGATCAAAAGGTGTGTTATCTCTCCAACCAATGGGTACAAGACAATCTGAAGCAGGATCCTCTAGGAATGGAGAAAGACTGGGGTCTCCATAGATCTCCCAAAGATGTGTCCAGAGTGAGTGAGGACAATCAATGCCCGATATAGCCCACACAGTGTCAGAATCAACACTAGACAAAATAACTCCTACTATGTGATTTCTAATGATATCCCAAGCTATTTTTCCCTCTGAAGTTGCTGGTTCAGGTATGAGATCATACAAATAAGGAAAAATATTAAGCCACCTACAATGTGTAAGTATACCCTTTGCCCATGACTCATAATTACCCCATTCCAGAAATACAACTGAAGGGTGAGTAGAAAAACCCATGAGAACTCTTCAAATTAAAAATCTGAGACTAACTAACCTCAATATTGATAAACCAGATCAAATAAAACCATCCCATGCAAACAAATCATTTCCAAGTGCTGAAACGTCCAAGTAATTGACAAATGTGTGAAAACACAAATTACTAAATAAAATGTACCTGGTGTAGATTCTGGAAAAATAAATGATAGATCTGGAAATAGCACAGAAACCCCTTTCCAACGCCTATTCGTTTGCAAAAAATGGAGTCCGTATGCAAAAGATACACCCCCGGGAGTGAAAAACACAAGTTCTAACTTTGACTGGAAAAAAAGACTGCAAAACGGAAAAATCAGAAAAAAAGACCTACATTAATTAGATCAGGCTCGGAACCAGCTTTCCAACGCCTATTTCCATTTGAAAATCCAAGCTAAAATGCCCGAGTTATACCCGATTTACCAAAACTGCTCCAAAAAAGTCCAGTTTGGCCCTCTCGCCCTCAGGGGCTAAAAAAAATAGGCCGCTGGTCGCATGTGCGGCCAGGGGTCCGGTGGCTAGCAGCTGTGGTGGAGCCCCCCAGTCGCTGATGTGACAAGGGCGGGGGCTCAAAAAATCGACGGGGGCTTGGAAACTGGCGGGTACCTTCGGCCCATTCACATGGGCGGTGAGCGATGGCAGGTCACCGCTGGCGGCTAGCGGAGGGACCGTTGGGCGGTGTTTTCCTGGAGTGGTGGTGGCGGCTATGGTCAGAGTGGTGAAGGGAGCTCGGCCGGAGGTGTTCAAAGAGCCACCGGCGGAGCTACCAAGCGAGTGGCGTTCGGGTGGCCGCCCGGTGGCGGTGCGGTGGCCGCTGGGTGGCGCCCTTCTGAATAACTGGCCACGCTTAAAAAAAATAAAAAAACTTGATTTTTTTAATTTTTTTTTATTTTCACGCCTCAGAAATTGTGCCTTGGGGGCCGTACGGCCCCTGAGCAAAAAATATTTGCCTCCCAGATCAACTATGCCCAAATAGGTCATGCCATATATGAAAATATGGGTTTTTGGCCGCTCTTAATCCAACCGTGAGGTCCGTTTGGTCCCAAAATGCACCCAAAAAATGGAGCTACCCAGATCCACAAAAAATCAACTTGAAAAACTATGAAACCTTGATCAAACCCTCGTAGCTCCAAAATCTTCAAAACAAGAACAGGCTGCAACAGGTCTACTCTGATACCATGTAGAAGTTGAGAAAGCCAACTTCACAGACCCCGAAGATCACCTACATGCAAATAACCTGTCATAGAAAGAAGAGATGGAGACAAACAAACAGGGTGCTCTAAAAGCTGAAAAAAAATGTATTCATCCAAGAGAGAGGTAAATTACAATGATGAATCCTTATAAAAGGATATTGTGCAACCCTAAAAAGAAACCCTAATAGGTAGACATTTAATAATTAATATAATTATTAAATGTCAAAAAATGCAACTAAAGTGAAATCTTAAGAGAGGAATAAAGGTAATTTAATCAACATGATTAAATTAAAACCTTTACTCTAACACCATATACATTCAACACATTAGAAACAAAGAGAACACCAAGATTTTTTTATGTGGAAACCCTATTAGGGGAAAAACCACGGTGGAGGTTAGTCCACAATATTATATCATGTTAAAAGTATAAAGAAAGATATGATGGGAATGCACATGCATTTAGGCACATTGCCTAGAGCTCACTGCTCAAATAAAAAAGAGGACTCGTTGTCCAAAGAAAGGTTTGGATTAAAACCATCCAAAATGTGAACTAAGAAAATAGCTTCTACACAAGCCTAATTATAGTTCTAGTTAAGCATAGAAAAACCTTCTTCACTCTTTGCACAAATTTCTTCACACTTCACTCAATCTTCTTCACACTCTGCTCTACAATTGAATGATATTTTCTCATACACACATGGGAGCACACTGAGCACACTTTACATTGATGAAACAATCACTCTTATATATCTGCAACATGAGATTACATCAACAACTTAGTTGGCCAAAAATATAAAACATATTTTCAATGTTGGCCCAAATTTACAAATAAATTTTCAATGTGGATCAAACACCATTGGCTAGTATCATGATAAGATGCAAAAAAATATCCTCAATAATGCCAAACATTCAAATTTTAATCTCCAAGTATCCACAACATGTTACAACCATCATGTCAGCCAAGAACATAAAAAACAAAACATACAGAGAAAAATCTTCGACCACGAGCACACTGATCAATGTGGTTGTACCAAAAAGATAGAGCAAGATATAGAAACATCCAAGAACACTAAGAAACAACAGAGAAACATCCACAACAACTAGAATTACCATAATTATACCAAATTTAATCAAGAACACTGACAGATACCATAGAAACACTGTCAGAACATAGATCTTCATAATTTGAACAAACCTTCACGTGGACCTCTGAAACTTCTAGAGGATGGACTAGATACACTAAAAAATAATCCCTTTAATCCACAATAATTGACATTCAACGTACAAAACAAGACATCTTCATGACCTTCACAGTTCCACTGGGAACTTGCAATACTTTCTTTTACAATTTTCTCAATATCCTCGACATATACAACCTTCAATACATCAAATGAAAATAGTGTTGACATCAATGACAACCACATATCAAAGCACAACCATAACATCCAACAATCTCCTCTTTTGGAATTGACAGCAACACATGATGTGAAAAATACCATCAACCCAATTCTCAATCAACACTTCTTCCACAAGACTCTTCTCCCCAGGAAATTCATAGTTTTTCACATGACTCTTCTCCCCCTTTGACATAAATGGTAAAGATAAACATTATCTTTCCACATACAAGCTCTGAACCACATATCTACACATCTAACTACAACATCCAACAACTTGATGACATAATAACTTATGGAAAATGTGGTATCTTTCAATTGGAGCATTCCATTGAATAGGTCCCTTGGTGTCTTGAAGGGTTCCTTACCAAAGGAACCCCATTTGAAAGATTTCTTCTTAAAATATCACTTTGGTGTCTTGAAATATGTGTATTTTACCTAATATTTGATGTCACGTGTCTTGGTGTTAGACATCTTATATCTTGGAATCTAGCTTGGGGGTAGCCTGACTAGACCTACCTTTTCTATGACTATCCTGCAACACATTTTGTAGCAGTTGTAGGTCTATCTGATGAGTGTATCTATTCAAATTATGTCTTATCATGCTAGCTTATGTCTTGCTGTGTCTTAAATGAATGTGTGTCTTATGATTAGCCTTATCATTGGTAGCATGTTTGTGGTGAGATCACAACTAGCTTTGTAGGATTGAGAATTTGTAAAGGTCCCTCTTTCACTTGTAGGTATGCCAGATTGAATATTTGATTCCTCAACATTATTGATATATTATCTTCAAATTCTTTCTATTGTAGCTTACATATGCACTGGCACATATGCTTGCTAAAGTGGGGAAAAAATGTACTGGTGGAAATTTTCACCCTAGGTAAATTTCCCATGTATTTACCCTTACTTTCAAATTACAAGTACGATGATGCATAAACCCATCACTGTCTTCTTGATTTTACCATGTGCATTTTTTATTTTTTTCATTGATGGAGGAATATTTGTCGAGGACATGCACGCATCACACAGACATCGACACTTCATGTTGTCATCCTGATAGATTCTTGCCTCTAAAATTCGTAGAAGTTTTACATTTCCTAGTTGATCACCAAGGTGACATCCTCTATTGGGTCTTAACCGATAAAAAAGGAATTCTTGCCTCCATTTTGCTCATTCAAACTCATTCTTTCACTATCTCTTGCAAGCTTCTATATTCTAACTTAGTTTCTCAAATTCACTATTCACTTCTTGATCATTCTTGCTCTATCTTGCTACTACCATCTTTCTAATTGGTCTCTATAGTTTTTTATTGCTTCAATTCCATCACCATTACAAGTTTACAAGGTTCTATCTCCTCGGCATGGTGGTGTTTCTCTCTTCTTTCCTCTATTATCCTTCAGTTCTTATAGCAAGGAAGGTAACCTTGTGTCTTTTCATTTTATTTTCATACATTGTCTTGTAGAGTAGCATCTAGGTTATCATTGCTCTCTACTTTATTATGCTATTTCCATTCTCTCATTTATCATTTTTCTCTATATCATTACATATTTGGCTATCCATGGAGTTGGGAACACTGAAGCATGGGTCTAACCAAGGTAGACCTCAAAACACAACCCAACATTTTTCATGTTTCTATGTGTGCAGGTGTTGTTTCATCTACTTGAAGCTAGCTAGAGAATCAAACTTCACGTGAAAGGTATGCTTTCCTAATCTTTTCTTGTCCTTTTTTTCATTAGAATAATTCTCTCTAGTATTCTTCTTGTTGTATTGTTTATTTCCACATTTTTATATTAAAATATCAAATTATAAGACTTTATTATTCAGATTGTAAGTATAACATGACTTTCTTTAACTTTTATTTGACTTGCTATCCATACAAGATGCTAGCGGGTCCTTGGAGACTCTAACATGATGTGCTAAAGTTTGGTTCTTGTGCTGTCATCCTCAAATAGAGAGCTGTTTGAGTCATAGTCTAAGAACCTAGTAGTTTGCTCACCTAATTTTTTAAAGCACCCATTTCTCCTCTCTTTTTCTTTTAATCAACCCTAAGGTCTAGTTTGGGGTAGTTCATTCCTTGGGCCTCTCTCATGACCTAGAGCCTTGGGGGTGAAAAATCCCCCTACCCTACACTATGTTCATTAGTGGCTATGGTAATGCCTTTTTCTATAGTCCCATGCCACTGATTATCCCTCAATACAACTATGCTACTATATTTTAAATCTAAGCCAATAAATATATTCTCATTAGAGGTCATGTTCAAAGAGAAACCAAATTTAATATACCATAATGTATCTTCATTAGTATTTGTATTCAAAGAAAAAAGTAATTTAAAAGAAATCTTATATAGTATTGTGTGTAGATTATTTATGCCAACATTTTGACCTATAAAGATAATTTTTTTACAAGAAAATACTAAATATTTCTTTTATCTCCACTATTTTCCAAACTTCTACCTCAAATTTTGCCTCAACCTTTGAAATTATTACTTCTACCTTAGAAACCATAATATCTTCCTTGATCATAACTTTTTTCTTGATAGGTGTAACTAGAATCTCCTCTATGCTTATTTTTAGGATAAGTCATTTCCATATTAATTTTTGTGATCACCCTTAGAAAATTATATTTTCACCTATTATATTTGCATTATATGTAAAATCTTGATTTAAACTTTGTTCATTATTTTTCATTCTTTAAAAAAATAGTGAAGAGACTTTAGAATACACATTACCAATAATTAAAATACGACTTTATCAATTTAGAATAGACATTAATAAAATACTAGCTAATTCATTAAGTTTCATGGTTGTGAGATCTTTTTAGATTTTAATTATGGGAACAACACTGTCAAATTCGGGCATCAATCTCCTTAATAATTTTTCAATAACATGTTGATTATTCATTTTTTCACCTAAATTTTTCTTTCAATTAAACAAACCTTCCACATTTGTCAAAGCTTCATTTACAAAGTCATTATGATATTTAAAAAATAATAATTAATTTTTGTAGTGTTAGTATGTGAGAAACTTGCTATGCATTTGCAAGTATACTAGATGTTTGATTTCAATGTACAACACCAATAATTCTAAGAAAATATATTTGTCATATGGAACCTTGAATCAAGAATAATGCTTCATTTTCATTTTTTTAATTCACCTTAAGTTGATTGTTTAATACATTAACATAATCTAGTTCTTCAAACACTATAAATAATATCTTACAAATCCTTAGATTTTAATTATGTTTGTAACATTATTGTGCTCTAAAATAAATAAATAAAACTCATCAAAATACGACTCAAGAATTCATAAATACTAGCTATATTTTCCATCCCCCAGAAATAACCTAGAAAAAACATAGAAGACAAAGAAATACAACTCCCTTTGCTTTGAACGAATCTCAAAAAACACACTTCCCTTTGTAATTTAATTCTAAATACCAAATATCATCAACCAAACATGTTATAAACTATTTGTTTGTATATATTTGTTGATATTTATTGAAAATATAATAAAATAAAAATATGTACAAGTAAATTATAGAATATAAAATTATGCAACATATAGTTTCCTACATCAATACTAGTCAAATTCCTCAACAAGTCCAACAAATCCTCTTGTTGTAATAGATTCTCATTATTTTTGAAACTTCCTCTTAGATTCGATAGATTTTTTACTAAATTCTTCAATGCTTTTGTTTCTCTCCTAAATTCATACTGAAATAAATATCTATGTGAACTCATACTTGTAATCCATCACTTCCCAACTTGATTCTTGGCACTACCATTATTATTGAGTGTTTATTGTTACTCTTATTCTACCTTTTCATTTTCTTTTTATTTTTCGATACGCATTCTAATTATATTTGATATAATGTGTTTTCATAAATTATTATTATTTATATGTTAATATATATAAGTATCAATTATATATTATGTCAAACTATTACTGAAGAATGGTAGTATTTTTCCATCAAATAAAGTAACATAAAATTATGAAATTAAAACTCACACTTCATCAACTTAGACTTCAATATTATACTTGGAAAATTCAAAATTATTTACTCTAAAGTATACATGAAAATATTTGATCTACTCTAGGTATTCAAAATTATAGAGAAATGCATCTTCTAATTACATTCTCCAAGTAAATAAAATTATTTACCTAAAGGAAATAGTGAAATGTATGAAAATATCATCTTTATAAAATACTCTATTCATCACATTTAAAAAAATGTACACCTAAAATTAGTTGAAAAATCATCACAAATAACACATTATTCTATGGGATAAATGAACATTACAAATGCTTCATATTTTTATTGAGAATATTTCAATGTTTTAAAAAAAGTGGAATTCACTCATTTAGCTTGAATAGAACTAGCCATAGGAAGATAATACTATTAAAACTACTTATATACCTTTCCATGATGATAAAGGAGGTGTTTCTATCTTCATCCATGAGGAATCCATATTGTTGACACTAGATCGATCTCCATAGACACCATTAGAAGATACTAAGTCTTCTATTTCTTTCATTTCTTTTGGTGTAAGTTTCACAAGAAAAGCATCAATATTCTCCTCCAAGTTCTTCACTTTGGTTGTCCCAAGAATTAATGCAACATCTTGTCCTTGGAGTTGAAGCCAAGATAGTGCAAGTTGCCCTGTGGTGCACCCTTTTCTTAAAGAAATTTCTAACAACTCAAATATAGCCTTATTTCTTTCGAGGTTATCTCCTAGAAATATTTGTATACGCTAAAAAAGTAGAACATTAAAAAAATTAGAGATCATAATAGGTATAAATATATGAAAGAAAAAATTTCAATAGACAATATAAAATGAATTTCAAGACATCCTACTTGTAGATATGCATCCTTAGCCAAAGGAAAAAATTAAGTTTTCACAAAGGCTCCGACTTTATTTATAATTGACTCGCGCATACCCAAAAAGTTGCTTCATAGACTTACTAAAATCTAAAAATACCAAGACTAGTTTAGAATGGAACTCACAACTTTGAAATTAAAAATATAACAGTTTAAAGCATTGGTGTTTTGTAGTTAACATAATGACAATTAATATATAATGCTTGCATATAAAGAACAATTTTATCATTTAATACATATCATTAAAAATAACCAAATTGAAAGATTACAAATAATTATATGTACAAAAGAACTACATTATTAATAAAGGATATTAATGCAAATAAAAATCAATGTATCCAAATAAAATCTTCATCTGGTAGGTTTTCAATTAGCTTTGCTCCAAAAGAGAAGAAACCATGACCTAAAGGACTATATGGCACAATTCCAATACCGAGCTCCCTACAAATAAGAACTTAAATTTTAATAATTCAAAATAAGACACTTTAAACAAAAAATAGCCTTCAAAATATGGATACCTGCAAGTTGGAATAATTTCTTCCCCAACATCTCTAGTCCACAAAGACAACTCTATTTGAATTGCTGTAATAGGATGAATAGAATGTGCTCTTCGAATTGTTGATGGAGAAGCCTCTGAAAGTCCAATATGTTTTATTTTCCCTTCTTCAACCAATTTCTTCATTTCTCCAATCTATAACAAATGTACATTAGCAAACTTAGTATCTAACAATGGTTATGCATTTATTGAATCATATCATCAAATGATTATATTTAGATAAAGAATCAATAAAAGTGATCATCAAGTCATAAACCTTGATAAAATATGACAAGAGAAAATATCTAAGATATGATCAAATCATGAATTTTAATATTATCATTTTACATAAAATAGGAATCCAAAAATTAAAGAATAAATTTCTACTTGAAACTAAAACACTTGGAGAAAAGACATATTGTCAAAAAATTTGTGCAACACACAGTAAATGGTGCATTCAAAATTGAAAACAAAATTATTAAAAAATGGATAATACGTAGTCCCAAACATAGCCAAAGTAATTAAGAAAATGGAGTTGGGAATTTATCATGGCCAAAGAGGATGAGTTATGTTGGTAAAAATATATATTTTTCTAACAAAAATATAACAATTAATTTCCTTAAAAATAGATAGTACAAGATTATACTTTAAATTTTTAATAGTAAAGTCATGAGAAAAATAAATACATAGCCCCAATAGGCTAAAACAAATACACAAAAAATCTAGAGCATGGTCCTACAAAGGAAACAATCATCAAGTGGTCAATTAAACAAAAATAAAAAGACACCATTATAATTATGTGGCAAAAGCATTTACAATATTGTGGAGTCTTGATAAATCCCACTCCCCACTTGGAAAATCCTTGCCATCCTCCATGGGCTTCTGATGCAGGAGCATCCAGTGGTGTAATGGCAATCTTGCATCACCCAAAAATATTGTATTTTCATTTGTTTGTAATTTCCTTAGTTGTCTTGGGCCCCATGGCGACTCATGTAGTCTTTAGGATTGTTAGAAGTTTGAAATAACCAAAATAGTCACTTGATATTTTTAGTAAGTTGACATATTTGGGTCATATGGACATGGAAATTGACTCCATGGAGTGAAATTGGAAAACAAGATTTTTGGTGAAAGAATCATTTCAAAATCCTGTACCATTTGGAAGATATTAAATTTCCATCCCAAGGAATTTCCCTAATGAAGTTTAAAACTTAAAATTGAGGCCCTCTAGAGCCCCAAAACAAGGTGCAAAATCTTTGATCTTTTAAATTTGGCAAAGAATAGTTGCAAATCTCTTCACAAGCTTTTCAACAATATATTACGATTGAAAATCTGATGATTGGATCAAAAGTTATGGCCCCGAGAAGCTGCCCCACTTAAAAGTGAATTTCTTTAAATATGTTCCTAGGCAAGAAATCAAATAGTAGGACTATTGGCACCAAAACGAAAGGGAAAGTACACTTTCTAGGACATTTTAGGGCAGCTATTGAGTAAAATAAAAGGGTTAAGTGGGGGTTGTAGAAGGTGGCTCCATTAGTGCAGATTGTGGCTTCAAATAATAATTTTTCTTTTATAATTGATTTTGTTGTAATGAATCAAGCCCATGAGGATGTAGCATGTAAGTTTTGAATCTATAATTTCATTTTTCTAAAAATAATTGAAAGTAGGTTATTTTCTGCCTCACATCTTCTATGTTGGTATCTATTGTTATGTTTTGTGGGGTTTGGGCGGTGTAGCCCTCATCAACTTCTAACTAGTAAGAACATTATTTCCTTTTGAATCCTTCTATGACTAGTTTATATATAATCTTTGGGGAGATAGCAAGGTCTAAAAGAGAGAATTTTTATCAATTTGAAGGGTCTTATCCATGTTGTTAAGAGGATGTAAGAGTGATACGAAGGAAAAGATTGTCCAACTTGGGGAACAAATGGTGGACATCATAGTGGTATATTAACTAGAGTGCTACCTAGTTAGTGATGACAATAAAAGAGGGGAGACTTTCTTGATGGCTGAGTGGGTGGTGCCAAGAGAACTTAGTACAAATATGCAATGATTTCTACCTAAAGGTTATAGTACAAGGATATGAATAAAGGTCTAGTTCAAATTTTGATGTTAGAATGGAATTTTGAAATTGATAAAAGTATGATAAGCATTAAAATTGTACACTATATCACAACAAAATTTTCAATGCCCAACAAGAGTGCTATGTACAATGATGGTCAACCTACGATAAATAAATCTCTTACAATTTGATAGGGGTATAATACTAACACTTAACATTACTTATATATTTCTTGTACAGACAATTGAATTAGTACAAAACGTTAACACCTAAGACTTAAATTTGATGGTCATAAAACTATATTTAACATTTTTTATTATAAAATACAATTAAAATTGTAAAAGACTGGATTATATGAAAGAAAATTTGAATCAAAACATAAAATTTTTAATAAAATATAATTGTAATCTATGATATATTTCTTAAAATAAAATATATTCACATTTATAAAACAACTTGAAATGAATAACTTTCATCAGAAAATTGCTTTGAAAGTAATGCCTTTAGAAACAGCGTGGTGAATGAGGGAGATCATTTCATCTTCAGGCTTTGGAGGGCCATAGAAGGCAGACATGCCCATACAACCCAATCCCTGTGCTGACATTTCAAATCCTTGGCTTCCCAATTAGATTCTTACTGATACTCTTGTTACTATTCTTCTGCCTTTGCTTTTTCTTGTGTGGAAGAGTGAGAGGGTGTGGATATACGACTCGGTGGGGGGTCATGGTGGCCGTCTTAACACTTGGAGGCGTGCACGACTCTCTTTCTCTACTCCTACTGACTATCTACCTCGCGTAAGATGTTCAAAGCCATTTTTTTTTTCAATTTACAGTGGCAAATTTGAATTCACACGAAACATAGTCTAAAGCCATATGTTAGAAAGAAATAGGATGAAACTCAGCATGTTTGACAAACAAGTTTTTACTGACAGATAAGTGAAGAAATATATGTATGTGTCTCGATCCTAATTGACTATCTATCTCATTTAACGTACTCAAAATTATATATTTTTTATATTCTGTGATGTCAGAAAGACATAGAATGAAGTTTAGAACACTTGTTTTAGATAAGTGAAGATATTTTTATGTGAGTGTTTTGAAGAAAAGTCATATGTATTATCAAATATAGAAGGTTTGGCAAATAAGTTTCTTATAGTCAGATAATAGATAAGTGAAGAAGTTTATAGAAGAGTGTTTTTAAGAATATGTCTTGTTACATTGAATAGAAAGCAAATACGGTTAAAAAAATAGGACAAAATTTAGAATGCTTGACAAACAAGCTTCTTCTACTCATATAACAAATAAGTGAAGAAATTTATATGTGAGTGTTGTTTAAATATAAAGTGAATTGAATAGAAAGAAACAAGATGAAAATTAAAATACTTTAAAAACAAGCTTCTTCTAATCATATAATAGAAAAATGATCACTTATATATTAAAAAAAATTGTTTAGTATTTATAAGAATAATTTTTACTAAAAATCAAATTTTATTTTACTTAAAAAATATTTATATTAAAGTATTTATTTTATCTTAATTTAAATAATATTCAAAAAATTAATTGACTACATAATTAAATATTTCATAATCATCCAATTTAAAAATAAATAAATTAATCTTTAACTTTTTTCTTTGAATAACTATTTTTGTTTATTTTTATTTTTTTAATTATCCTTTAAAAACAATTAAGTTCAAATTGTATTGTCTTTATCTAATTTATAAATTCTTACAAACAAATTTAATTTAAAATTTATTAAAAATGACAATCTTTAAAATAAAAATATTTTAATAAACAATTGCGGCTAATATTTAATAAAATATAAATATATCAATTTATAAATAGGTTAATACAATAGTAAGCACAAAGAAGATGCTAAGAGAAATAGTGAATATATATGCTGAAACAAACAAATATATGGATGGATTAGCCTTTGGTACTAGATGGCAATTAAAGAGTGCTAAAAGTTCAACATATGGTGGTTACCATTTGAAATCTTTGTCAATAATCCATTCAATGTAAACACCCTCTCAACCCATCAAATTATTGAATGGGACCATTAAAATTTGACATTGATTAATAATTAATTAAATTTTTATATAAAATATAAACTTTATTTTCATATTTAGGATACATCATATTAAATTATTGTATAAAAAATAGACTTATTTTTAACATTTTTTATATACAATTATTTAGTAATTTTATTTTAGTTTTCAATTTAATTATATTATATAATTCATTAAAAAATATTATCCAAAATATTATGAAAAACATAACATGATTAATTAAAAAACATTCTAAATTATCTTAAATAAAAAATAATGTCCAAAAATTATCCATCAATTATTCACATAGAAAAAATACCAACTCACTCATAACTAAGAGAAAATGATGGTAAACCACAATAATTGAAGCTCACAAAATTTGACAACCACAATATTTCTATGTCAATTTTGTATCCTTTTCTTTCAACCTCATGCAAGGACTACAATAAACTAGTCCATTATCCTCTAATCATAATTTTCCCTAAAAGAGAGAATTTTAATTTCCTTATTACAACTAATATGACCCCTTTAAAGGATTTTATCAATTTTGAGGGAATACATTACACTACATGAGTTGTCCTCCAAACTATATTGATTGAAATGGTTTTTAATTTCTATATAGAAGATTTATATGATGATGAAGGGAGACTATCCCTTGAATACACCTTACATATAAAATAACATTCAAGAACAAAAAACACGCAACTTCATTATATTCTTAGAAATCATCTACATATATGCAAGCAAATGCATTACAACTGTCTAGTCACAAGACCACTATTATAGAAATCTGGGTTGCAAATACATGCATAAAATCAAGCATGCAAGTCTGTGAATGGAAATAGTGGCCACTGAAACCCCAACCTTTGTTCCTTGCTAAAAAGCAAGAATTTCATCTATCTTCTCATCCAAAATGAATCCCTCTTCCTTTTTAACCACTTTATACTTGAATTTTTCACTTTTTAATGAATCATCACTTCTCGTTTTAGCAACCAATAAATTCAATTATCCTTTTTTTTGAATTTAGAAAATTCCTAAATTTTATTTCAACTTTTTGGGAGCCATAACTTTTGACTCGGGTGTCAAACTAACAAACCATCTACATTGTTGAAAAGATTGCATTGAGCGCAAGGGACATAATGGTATATCACTAATATATATCATGGATTTGGCCACTGTTTAGGCCCATCCAGATCCTCTAGGTACCTCAAAATTGACTTTGAATATTTTTGAAGGCATCATATTTAAGAAATATTAATATCTCATAAATTAAAAATGGTATTGAAGTGATTTTTTTTACCTTTTTGTTCAAATCAACATTCTAGAGCTCTTTGTAAGATTTCATGCCCATATGTGCAAAAATGCTAACCTACTTTAAACATAGAAACTTGTTATTTTTAGCTTTTCCAATATTACTAAATATAGTAAGTAATCTTGCCATTTTTAGCCCTTAAAATTATTCACTAAACCTTTAAACTAAATTAAAAATAAACAACAATATTTTTTTGGGGATGCAAGATTGTTCTTACACCCTAGATGCTCTTGTATCAAACACTTGAGGTAATTTGAGAAGTGAACTTGTCACATCTCATGCATTTTGAGGAAATCCAAGATGGTCAACCTCTGTCTTAGATAGCCATGATGAATCTTCAATAGGCCTTCCTTTCCACTTAACCAAATATTCTTCATATTCCCTATTCCTTGTACTTCTACCCACATAACTATCCAAGATATGTTCTATCTCCCCCTTCTTTGAAGTAAGTGCTAGAATATTCCATTGTTCTTTTATTTGTCCATCCTCCATGTCTCTTTCATGATATTCTATTAAATTAACAATGTTGAACACAAGAGAGATTTGTATCCCACTTGGAAATCCTACCTAATAGGCATTTCTTGAATCATGCTTCTTCAAGATCTTGCATGGTCCAAATTTCTTCATTTTTTAGTTTATTATACATTACTATTGGGAGCCTTTCTTTCCTTAGGTGAACCCTGACTTCATCTCCAACTTGAAATTCCTTATGTATTCACTTTTGATCTGCCTTAGCCTTATACTAAGAATTCATCTTAAGGATATGATTTATCCCCTCTTAATTCAAGCTCTTCAAATTCTCTGCAAAATCTTCAGCCTCAACAATACTTTTATGCCCTTTATCAATATTTCCTAACTTAAAAAAAATTCTTGGACTACTCCCATATACAATATGGAATGGATGTTTATTTGTACTCCTATTGACATAATTGTTATATGCAATCTCTATGTGTGGAAAAATAAAATGCCATCCCTTGGGATTACCCCCTACTAAGCATCTCAACAGGTTGCCCAAACTCTAATTTACCATCTTTGTGTGCCCATCGATTTGTGGATGGTGTGTAGAGCTAAACTTCAAAACATTCTTCAATTTCTTCCATAGTTTCTCTAGAAATAACCAAAAAAATTGGTATCTCAATTTGAGACTATACTCTTTGGTAGACCATGTAGTCTAACCACTTCTTTGAAAAATAAATCTACAATGTGATCAACACCACTAGTCTTACGACACATAATAAAATGTGTCATCTTTAAAAATATATCCACCACCACAAATATTGATTCTTGTGCTCTTTGTGTCCTCAGTAAACCAAGAATGAAATTCATGCTAATATTCTCCCATGGCTTCTTTAGTATAGGTAATGGCTTATACAACCCTGTATCGTGACTCACTCCTTTAGCCATTTGGAATACTCTACAACTCTGCATGAAATTCTTCACATCTTGGTGCAACTGTGGCCAATAGTAATTCTCATTTACAAGAGTAATGGTCTTATCTCGACCAAAGTGTCCTACCAACCATCCACTATGCTTCTCCTTAATCAAGATCTCTCTCTTTGAACTTCATAGAATGCACAACCGGTTTCCTCTAAACAAAATACCATCCTGAATAATAAAATATAACAATCTTGTCCTATCTAATGAAATCGGCTCCAAACAAGCCTTCCAAGGCTCTAAAAACTCTGTATCTTTAGGATACAATTTCTTGAGTTCATTGAACCCAATAACTTCTTTCTTCAACTCTATCAACAATTTTTTCCTTTTTCTTGAGGCATCTACAACTCTATTTGAATTTTCACTTTTGTGTTTCAAAACAAATGTATAACTCTATAAAAATTGAACCCATTTTAAGTACCTTTGGTTCAATTTCCCTTGACTACTAAGGTATTGTAAGGCTTGATGATTATTATATAAAAAAAATTCTTTTAGCAATAAATAGTGCCTCCATTTCTTCAAAGTTTGAACTATTGCATAAAATTTATAATCATAGAAAAAATATTTTCTATTGGCATCATTCATTTTATCACTAAAAAAGGCAACACGATTACATTCTTGACTCAAAATAGCTCCTATGGAACTACCACTAGCATCACAATCTACCTTAAACACCTCATTGAAATCTATAAGTGCCAAAACAAGCTGCTCTATAACTTTGTTCATTAATTAAAACTCTTAGCTGCTCCTATAGTGCATTTAAACTCTTTTGCATCACCTCTCATTGTCTCTATTAGGGGTGCACATATACTATTGAAACTCAATAATTTTTCTACAAAAAATTTCCAAACCATGAATGATCTTACCTTTGTAAGAATCCTTGGTGTAGGCCACTCAATGATAGCCTTTACATTCTACAAGTCCATCTTAAGACAATCACTTGAGACTACAAATCCTAAATATATCAACTCATTCTTTGCAAAACTACACTTCTTGAGGCTAATAAACAATTTATCTTCAGTTAGCTTCTCAAAAACTCTATGAATATCTAGTAGGTGCTCCTCTAGTGTCTTACTAAAAATTAGAATCTCATACAAGTAAACAATGACAAATTTACCTAAAAATTATTTTCATACCTCATTCATGAGCTGCATGAATGTGCTTAGTGCATTAGTTAGCCCTAATGGCATGACTAACCACTCATACAATCCCTCCTTGGTTTTGAAGGGTGTCTTCCATTCATCTCCCTCTTTGATCTAGATCTAATGATATCCACTCTTCAAGTCAATCTTTGTGAAGTACTTACACCTTCTTAATAAATCCATAATGTCATCCTTCCTCGACAAGGAAAATTTATACTTGATTACAATATTGCTAATGGCTCGTGAGTTTGTACACATTCTTCACTCTCCATCCTTGTATGGTACTAGTATTGTAGGTACTACACATGAACTCAGGCTCAATGGACCAATCCTTTTCTCAACAAATCACAGACTTGTCTATTTAGTTCCTCATTCTCTAAAGGAGTCATTCTATGGGTTGCCTTATTTTAAAAACTATCTCCTAGTATCAAATCCATTTGGTGACTAATCTTCCTCATTGGTGGAAAACCTTCAAGTAAATTATCTAACACAATGTCTTGGAATTCTCCCAACAAATCTAAAACTTCTAAATTGGTACATCTTCTTTGTTGACTCTAGGAATCAATGCAAAGCACACATGCTTGTGCTTCATACCATCTAAAAATTTCCTACCATCTACCAAACAAACTCTTGCATAACTACATACTTTTTCTCTTGCCTATTTTAGGGGCTTCAAATTATGATGAACTCTATCCTTTGTCAAGGAATATGTGTTAGCATGGCCATTATGGATAATAGGCCAATAAAAATTTCATGGTCTCCCCACTAATAAATGACATGCATCCATATGAATGATGTCACATAGTACCTCATCATGGTAATTAACAATATTAAACTTTACTAAATGTTGTTCATTGAACAAAGCTCTATGGTCTTTCTAAAACCATGCAATCCAATATGAATGAAGATGAATCTTTCTTTCCAACTACAAATCATTAACCATCTCTCTTGAAAATAGATTATCTATCCTACCACTATCAATGATAACATCACAAAATTTACCTCTAGATTTTCAACTTGTATGGAATAAACTCTTCCTTTGACCTAGTTCCTTTTCTTCATTCAACAATGTTCTCCTACCTACTAGAGTCCCACCTCTTTCTACATCTTCATAATTCTCAAATTCGTCTTCCTCATCTACATGCACAACTCATGCATTACCTTTAAGTCTCTTATTTTTACTTCCTTGATGTTGTGGAAACTCGTAGGATTGATGTCCTTCTTCTCCACATTGGAAATAGGTTCCATTGAAGCCTCCTCTCTTAGGGCCTCGTCCAAATCTTTCTCTTCCTCTTTGTTCACCATTTTTTTGGTGACGAGGGTGATAATAATTATCTCTATTTGGTTTTGATTGGAACCAGATTCCTCATTCTTCTTTTAATATTCATTTCTTCCTCCATAGGATCTTCCACTAGTCCTTCCACCATGACCTCTTCCTCTTTAGTTTCTTTCAAATATTCTATTTTTCTTCTCTTCTACCTTAAGGGTAAATTGATAAGCATCTTCTAGTGTGTCCATTCTAACCAAACTTAACTCATGTTAAATACTTGGTTTCAACCCATTTATATAACGATCCACATTTTCCTTGTTGACCTCTAAATGGCCTATTTTGATTATGAACCTATAGAAATCTTCTTACAGTACTCCTTCATAGACTTACCAGCTTGGCTTAAACTTTGCATATTTCTTAGTATATCTAACTCATAATCAACAAGAATAAACTCTCTTTAACTTCTCCACCATTTGGCCCCATCTTTTGATTTTCTCTTCACCTCTTCTATTTCCTTCTAGTTTTACTTCTTTCCATCAAATGTTAGCATGACCTTTCAATTTTATCTTTGAAAATATAACCCTCTCAAGATCTTCTATCTCTTTGTACTCAAAGTTTCATGCCATTGATCTAATAAATCAAGTCTTCTGGATTGATATTTCTAGAGTATGCAAAAACTTCAATCCTTGTCCTTTTTCGAATCTTGGAGATGGTCTCTAATAATTTTACTTGATCATGGTCTTCTAGTTCATCCCGTGCTTCCTCGTACTATTCTTCTTCTTTAGCTTCATCTTCACTTTCATCTCCTCCTCTACAATCAATTCCTCTGCGCAACTCCTCTTGAAGTGCTTGAACTTGTCTCTATAGGGCTCTAAAATCCTCATCTTGTACTCCAATATTTCTTCCACCACCATGAATTCTTTGTGGAGGAATTTTGATCACTTAGTTTATAAACCCACAACCACAAGTCCTAGTGTAAATTTCCTCATGTTCGGTGATCTGTTTACACACTCAAGAAATGAAGGGAGACTCTCCATTGAATAAACCTTACACATAAAACAACACTCAAGAACAAAAAACATTCAAATTTATTATATTCTCATAAATCATCTACATACATGGAAGAAAATGCATTGATTGGGGTGGAAAAAATGGATATGTGACTATCGCTATTTCCGCAACAAATCACTCAATAATGTCTTAGGAGTCCTAATTAGATTGACTAACAACATCACAAGGTGAGTCAATTCACAATGAGGATGACCTAAGAGGGGTTTTTCTTAGTTTGAAAGGGGTTCACCACCAAGCAAATGCTTGGAAAAGAAGATGTTGGAAAACACACTATGATATACAAAATGACCTATAATTAGAAATGCAAGCTAAATGAAAGATGCAAATAATGAAATTATGCAACAAAAAGATAGTATGTGTGTAATTGGGAGTATGGAGATTTTGTAAGGATTATGGAAATTTGAAGAGACTACAAAAAAGTGTTATGGAGGACTAAGACACCTAGGATGGCGTATTAGTCCCGCTACTATTTTTTGGGGCAGATGCAAAATCTTCAGGTGTCAAAACCGGATATGAAGAAATCTCTAAAAAATAGGTTTGGGAGGACTAAGATGCCTAAGATGGCGTATTAGTACCATTCTAAATTTATGAAAACTCTTAATGTGATCCTAAGCTCCAAGGTCTGATCTTGCTTCCTTTTTGATCTCAAGTTCTAAACCTTTCAAATTTAGCCTATAGGTGAGTTTTCATGAACATGAAAACTTTGTAATGCAAATTTGCAACTTTTACAAATTTTCACTTAAAGTTATCTTCAAGAATTCAACCTAGATTTTCAATCACCAATATGCAAGATGGGAAAAACTTCTTGTTTTTTAGTGAATGGGGGTTTGCCTTGGTCAAACCCCTCATTGGTAATTAAACCTTAAAATGAAATATAAATAATGAAGGAAATGGTGAATGGACAACATGCAATGCTACAACTCACCAAACCCTTGGTGTAAAGTCTATAAACTTGTGTGCAATAACTACAATGGATATGGATCTTGAACCAAAGTAATGATCTTGAATTTCTTTTCTTTAATCAAAACACTACATCACAAATGTTAGCACAACACACATTATGGAAGAATCTCTTTGATATGATGCTTGAATCTTGATAATGACTTCAAATTCTTTATGAATCTACTCTTGAATGCTCTCACAAAAGACTTGATTGCTTAGATTGCTTGATAGGATAAAGTGAGAGAGGGAACATTGTATTTATACTTATCTATTCTTAACATCCCAAAATTACATCACACCAAGCTGACATACGAATTCATTAAATAAAGGAGGCTAAATTCTACAAAAAAATGAAATGAAATTCTAAAAAATGACACAAGGAGGAATAAAATGCCCTAGGTGGCGTCTTAGTCCCAAGCCATGAAACTTGGGGCATAGACACCAAAAAGTGGGCCCAATTAAGATACCTCAAAATTGGTGTCCCAAGACCTTTTGGGGACAAAGACACCCTATGTGGTGTTTTTGTCCCAACCCAAAAATTAGGGACACATAGATGGAGTCATTAAATTATCATTTACACATTGGAGAATGTTAGGACTAACCAGAAAAACATATAATTCATAGGGATTTTGGACACAAAATAGGACCAATTAAGCCATAAAGAAGCAAAAATAAAGCAAGGTAGGCCCAAACAAGTGTGAAACACAAAAGGTTATGCATTTTACTACACTACATTTAGCCCCCACTTTAGTGAGAGGATGAACTTGCTTCAAACTCACACTAAAGTAGCCAACCACACAATCAAGAGGGTTTCAAATGTACAAATGCTAGTAAGATAGGATGACAATAATCAAGAGGATGGCCAAGCCCCCAGGATCAAAATCCTATGGTAAAAAGAATAGGAACAAAGGAAAATGCTTGCGAATGATATATGAAGCCATAATTAGATTGAAATCATACACCATCAAAGATAGGAAAAAGGCAAGTGGAAAATTGCAATGGATCAAGATTCAAATGGTCGTCCAACATGGTGGACCGGGTCTAGGTTGTTTTTCCAAAAAGAAATTTTACAAGTGGAACATGCAGTCCACTATGCAAACAAAATACACGCTTACAAGGGCTAGTGAAGCTAGGTGTCCACTAGGTGAGCCCCAAGGGACCATATCAAATACATACTTCCATGAATTTAATAAGGTACAAAATGTATGCTCACATATACTAGTGAAGCCCGGTGTTCACTAGGTGAGCCCCAAGTGACCATATCAAAGCCATACATCCATGAAATTAATAAGGTACAAAAATGCATGCTCACACAAGCTAGTGAAGCTAGGTGTTCACTAGGTGAGCCCTAGGGGACCATATCAAAGACATACCTCCATGACTTTAATAAAGTACAAAAATGCAACAAGAAAGAGGGTTGCTCAAAGGGATTTTTTTTAGTTCATGTGAGGTCGTACTCTTAGGGGACATTGTTCCTAATGTCTCCAAGAGAGGAATAATCAAAGGATAAAAGATTCACCACTTAAGTGATGTAGTACATTGCAACACCACTAAGGGGAATAAAATATGCTATTGATAGATCACGCTCTTGAAGGACATTACTCCCAATGTCACCACAGAGAAAAAAAATCACATCAAAGAACTTGAAAAGGAAAAGAAATGCAAATGAAATCATTCCAAAATAATGCCAATGTATGATCCCACTTTAAAGAAATTTCTACCACCATGCTATGAGCAATTACTTTAAATTAGCCAAAAGATAAAATAGGAAAAGAGGGTTGGCCCCTAGAACACATAAGGGATCTATGGATTTAGGGACAGTATATGTCTTTGCTGCAATAATATTAGAGAGCTTGGAACTATCATCATTCACCAAACACACATAAAATTGGAAGAATGACACAAAGAGAGTGAAAAAAATGAACAAGAAATTCTTTTGGGTAAACATGGAAGAGGCATAGATGTCTCGATGCCTTGTGTCATCCCCAATTTTTAAGGAAAACACAGGACAAATGAAAAGGAAAATGAAAAGAAAAGATAAGATAATGAAAAAGATTTTGGTTCAACATAAAGAAGACATGAATGTCTTGATGCCTTGCATCATCCCCAAAAGGAAAAAACAAGAAAAATAAAAAAGAAAGCAAATATAAAAGATCAAGGAAAAGGTAAAAGTATACAACATATAGAAGAATGAAGGTACAAATAGAGGAATGCACATAAAGAGAATTATCAAACAAAACATCACGGGGGATCATGTTACGCACATGTAGGCAAACAAAAAGAAAATGAAAAAGAATAGTAAGGAATAGGAAATTCAACCTAAAGCAAGTCACCCATCTCCCAATCTCATTCTGTATAAGTGGAAGGTAGTTAATGAACCTAAGGGACAACAAAAAATGCCTTACTAGGACAAGGCCTTCTACTTCTTGCCTCCACTGAGTCCAAGACAAGAATGGGATAAGGTAAGTGATGAAAAGGATCATGTAATAGTGAGAATGGAGTATTCTACAACTATTACATGGCAAGGAAGGTGAAGCAAGATAAGATATGCAATCACTAGATGGAGATCGTTGTCATCAAAGTGAAAATTTTGCTATACTAACTTAAATGCATGACACTCATTGGTACTATGTCTGAGAGGTTGATGATATATGCAATGTGGTATTTTTGCATCTTTAAGATAGAGAACTAATCTATTTATAGGTGGTAATGTTATAAGTCCTTGAACTAAAAGGATATGTATATTTTGCTCAGTTGAAGATGGCAGACAAGGGTATTGAGGTTTCTTTATTCTATGAGATGTTTTTCTCTAGATAGATTCTCCAACTTTTGTAGTTGAATAAGGAGGACCTAAGGTGATCATATCATCCTTGCTATTGTTATGATCTATTGGTTCTTCTTTAAGAATAAGGATTTTCAGATCAAGGGGAGAATCCAAGATCATCGTACCATCACTTCAAAGATATTCTCTAGGGGGCTTGTCGTTATGAGAGGGATCTTGATATCCTAATCCCTTTGTGTTTTCATCAATTGGTTTTTGTTCAAGAATTTGATGAATCTCATGTTCACTTGTTGTATCACATCCTTGTTTGCTTAAGATTGTGAATCCTTTTACATATGCTTCTTCTAGGTTGATTGAAGTGTTTGTTACTTTGTGATCATAAAAAGTTTGAGCATTTGTTTGTTTAGAGGAATTAGATTGACCTATTATAGGGAATTTAGGTTCAAATTTTTCTTCTATTTGAATATGTAAGTAACCAACCATCTCAAGATATGATATTGTGGAGGGTCTAGTTGTTTCATGGAGGGATAGAAAGATGCATTAGACTCAAGGTTATCAAGACAATTGTTTAGGAACTTATTCATGCCATCATCATCTTCTCCAATGATGTCAAAATCATGAGTACATTCATTAGGAGTTGAGTGAGCATGAATGAGTCCAATTTCATTAGGGTCATTACCAAAAATTTTAAAGATTTCCACAACTTTCGAAAGCATATATCCATGATGCAAGATTGAATGAATGCACTTGAAATGAAAGAAATTCAGATAACAACAATTCTGGAAACTAAAATAGAAAACTGAAGGTAGCCTATAGAAACATAGAAAAGCAATTTCATATCCTAAAAACTAGATAATCAAATTGAATAGGGACTAAGATGCCAAGAAGGGTGTCTTGGTCCTCTAGGTGAGATTCTGAAGTTCCAGGGACTGAAGTAGATATCAAACAACAGAGAGAGACTTATAAGGAAAAAATCCTGAGAGGGACTAAGATGCCAAGAAGGGCGTTTTAGTCCTAGTAGAGGGATTTTGTAGAAAAATAGGACATTTTGGAATGTCAACAATGTTTACTAAAGATTTCCTATGCAAAATATTAATGTTCAGAAATGGAAAAATGTGCAAATAAGTGCAAACACAAGTAACTAGGAACAAGCAATTGAATGCAATATGGAATGCAATTTTTTTCACTTTTGAATGCAATAAGAATGTAAATGCAATGAAGATGAAGAACAATCCACTTTTCATTTTTTTTAATGAAATGAAATGATGCAATAAAGTAAAGATGCAACCTATATGCACTGTAACTAATGCAAATATAAGAAAACCTAAATGCAATTTCAATAATGCAAGAATGAATAAAATCTAGATCTAAGAACTTAAATGGACTCCAAATCATAAATAAATGCTTAAAATTTAGGTTCACCAAAATGATTAATGGAAAACATGGATATGTGAATATCACTATTTCTCCAACAAATCACGCAATAATGTCTTAGGAGTCCCAATTGGATTGACTAACAACCTCACACAGTGAGTGAATTCACAATGAGGAGGACCCAGGATGGGGTTTTCTTAGCTTTAAAGGGGTTTACCACCAAGAAAATGCTTGGAAAAGAAGATGTTGGAAAACATACTATGATATACAAAATGACCTAGAATTAGAAAGGCAAGCTAAATGAAAGATGAAAATAATGAAATTATATAATAACAAGATGGTATGTGTGTACCTGGGAAGTTTGGAGATGATGTGAGGATTTTGGAAATGTGAAGAGACTTCCATAAAGTGCTATGGAGAACTAAGATGCCCAAGATGGCATATTAGTCCCACTGCTATTTTTCGGGGAAGATGCAAAGTCTTTGAATGCCAGAACCAAATCTGAAGGTATCTTTGAAAAATAGGCCCGGGAGGACTAAGACACCCAAGGTGGTGTATTAGTCCCATTCTAAATTTTTGAAAACTCTGAATGTGATCATGATCTCCAAGGTCTACGCTAGCTTCCTTTACGATCTCAGGTTCAAAAACTTATGAATTTAGCTTATAGGTGAGTTTCTGTGAAGATAACAACTTTGTAATACAACTTTGTAACTTTTACAACTTTGGACTTCAAGTGATCTTCAAGACTTCAACCTAGATCTGCAATCACCAATAGAAAGATGGGAATAACTTGTTGCTTGTTAGTGAATGGGTGTTTTCCTAGGTCAAACCCCTTGTTGGTAATTAAAACTTGAAATGAAATAGAAATAATGAAGGAAATGGTGAATGAACAACATGCAATGCTACAACTCACCAAACCCTTGTTGTAAAGTCTACAAACTTGTGTGCAATGGTTGCAATGGATAGGGATCTTGAACCAAAGGAATGTTCTTTAATTTCTTTGCTTGAATCAAAACCCTACATCACAAATGTTAGCACAACAACACACATGATGCAAGAAACTCTTTGATATGATGCTTGAATCTTGATAATGGCTTCAAATGCTTGATGAATCTGCTCTTGAATGCTCTCACAAAAGACTTGATTTCTTAGATTGCTTGATAGGATAAAATGAGAGAGGGAACATTGTATTTATACTTATCTATGCTTAACATCCCAAAATTACATCACACCAAGATGACATATGAATTCATTAAATAAAGGACCATCCGGATAAATCCCACTAGAATTTTAAATCAAATCTAGAAAATGACTCAAGGAGGAGTAAGACACCTTAGGTGGTGTCTTAGTCCCAACCCATGAAATCTACGGCACATACAATAAAAATGGGCCTAATTAAGATACCTCAAAATTGGTGTCCCAAGACCTTTGGGGGACAAAGACGCCCTCTGTGGTATTTTTGTCCCGACCCAAAAAATAGGGACACATAGATGGAATCATTAAATTATCATTTATGCATTGGAGAATGTCGAGATTAACCAAAAAATTTATATAATTCATAGGGATTGTGGACGCAAAATAGGACCAATTAATCCATAAAGAAGCATAAATAAAACAAGGCAGGCCCAAACAAGTGTGAAAATGCAAAGGGAATGCATTTTACTACACTACATGCATTACAACTATCTACTCACAAGACCACTATTGTAGAAATCTGGGTTGTAAATACATGTAGAAAATTAGACATGCAAGTCTGCGAATGACAATAATGGCCATTGAAACTCCAACCTTTTTTCTTTGCTAAAAAGCAAGAATTTCATCTATCTTCTCAACTAGAATGAATCCCTCTTCCTTTGTAACCAATTTATATGACTTTTTCACTTTCTAATGAACTGTCACTTCTATTTTTTGCACCCAACATATTTAGTTAAATCCTTTTTTTGCAAATTTAGAAAATTTCTAAATTTTAGTCCAATTTTTTGGGAGCCATAACTTTTGACTTGGGAATTTGATTGACAAACCATCTAAGCCATTGGAAAGATATGATTGAGCGCAAGGGATGAAATGGTATATTTCCAATATACCTTATTTTTTGGCCACTTTTTAGGCCCATCCAAAACCTCTAGGTACCTCAAAATTGGCTTTGAATATTTTTAAAGGGATATTTAAGACAAAAATAGCCGCGAGTGGGCTAATCTTGTATCACACCTATGTGTTTCCATTTTATAGATGTGTCACACTTTAGAAATGTGATGCACAACACTACACTTGCGGTGAACATGATAACAAATGTGGCATAAAAACAACACCTCATCTATTTTCCCTTCTTTGAGCCCTAAAATTTACCAAAAAATGACAAAATTATGAATTAAGGATTAGATGCATACTACCCGACCAAGCCCTCTGCACTCTTGAATGATCATACTCAGTATCCTCTATGCACTGTGATCCGTACATGCAATATTTTGATAGAAACTTTGTGTAAAATCTCAAACCAGAGCTCTTAGAACTCTAAACTCACAATGCATAAATGACCTATTTTCCCCCAAGGGCCTATTTATAACCTAATTTTACCTAATAGGGCACCTATCTTCATAATTATTTGTATCAAATTTTTCCTTTGAATGTAAATATCAATCCCTAGATCAACTTTTGGGCCTAGGTTTTCATCACCATTGCATTCAAGCCTATCAAATTAGCCTATTAGTAAATTTTCCATTTTTTTGGATTCTTTTTAAAAATTGTCAATTTTCCCAAGGGGGCATCATCCTATCTTGAATGCACTAGGGCATATTGAGGCAAGTCTTGAGCCTAATTTTCTTGGTTATTCTTTGACACAACACTCAAAATCACATTATATCAAAGAGGGACAAAATTTAGACACTAAAAAATGTCCCAAGCCTACAAACAACATTTTCTCACTAATTTGTCTTCTTTCCAACATGATTACATAATTTTAATTATTTGATTATTTTCTAGCATCATATTCTTATATTAATTAAATAATTTTTAATTTTTAATTAATTCATTTTATCTTTATTCTTGTTTTGATTAAGTTAAATAAATGTCAATTTATTTAAATCACATCACTAATTATCTTTTTCCTCTATAATTAAATAAATTCTTATTTATTTAATTATTAATTTTCATTTTTCTCTCTTTCTTCTATAATTAAATAATTATTTTAATTATTTAATTATTCATTATCTCCTTTCTTCTATAGTTAAATAATTCTTATTTATTTAATTATCATTTCATTTCCTCTATAATTAAATAATTTTTTCTAATTGTAAGGAAGCTAAGGTAGTGAAACAACTTCCTACACTAATCTTGATAGGAGAATAATGATAAACTTTATAGATCTTTAAAGGTTACAAAAAATTAAACAAAAATACACATAAATATCATGCATACCACAACACAATGATTTATGTGGACCGTATGTGCAAGATCATGATGGGCCAAAAAGTGGACGATATGATGGGTATGTGTAGGGTATGTGGCTAATGACTTATTTTTTACCTAAAATTGATGAAATGAAAAGGGTTTTTAAAGGAGATTCTTAGCTTTCCACCAATATAAATTATGATTTACTTTGAATTTAATAAATAATTATTATTAATTTTCCATTTGAATTACAACTAAAGTCCTGATTGATAGGTTGATTGAAAAACATCTATAGCTTTCAAACGGTATCACATTTTTTGAATCCAAAACATGCATCACATTCTATGCTTACTATAATATTAAAAAAAAATGAATTTCATGAAGTTTTGACCAAGTTGAGGTGGTCAGACATATAAGTTTTTATATTTTTTAAAAGTTGTAATAAAAAATTCATAATTAATTATTTACTTCAATTTTTTTATAAGAATACATGCATCACATCGGGACATGAGTCCTATACTTATATCTAAAATATTATAAAAAAATGTTATCATTTTATTATGGTTAGGGTGGTTAGAAGACACCTACTTCTTATTTTTTGGCTAAAATTTAAGTACTACTACATTGAATTTTGAAATTTTCACAAAATAGTTTTAAAAAAATAAAAAATAAACCTAGTAGTTTAGAAACTACATTCAATTTGCTACAAATTCTATTCTTACATATTTTTGAAATAATATAGATAACTTATTCAAATTTTTACGTCAAGTTGCCTAACTCTGATTTTTTTGAATTTTTTCCACTTAAGGGCCTATTTTTTCCATGATGATCTTGCACATACCCATGTGGGGAAAACCTTTTTAGGAGAAATACCCCACACTCAAAAAGATTCCCAATATATTATTCAGTAAATCACAAAGATTACAATATACTTGCAGAGCAAGCTTCTCACAGGAGTATGACCACTCATAGATCAAGAGACAACACAACCACTATCAAACTCTTAGAAAACATCACCATCTCTCTTACACAACCATAAGACAATGCCCTTATAAAATAGGGTTACATTCTAGGGAAAGACATGCCAACAAAATATCCACCATTAGATCTAAAACCTAATAATCAATGGTATGAATTTACAATACATCATTATTTAATGTATGTCACCATTTTAGAAGTTTTCCTAAAAAAATTAACACACTCACATTTTCCTCTTTGTTGCCATTGTATACACCTATCGGTGTAACTAGGAAATATATATATAAATATATATACATCCTATCAACAATAAATCGTATATAATTGCAAGGTTGATACACATTTTTCCAAAAAATCTCCCACTTGTTGAACACCTTGGAAGAGCAATGTGAGGGTGTAAACATCGTCTCTTTAATTGCTAGGGGTCGAAAGGCCCATAGTCTTGAAACACCATATGAACTTCTTTGTGCTCATAGGCTTAGTTAAAGAATCAACATTCATCAAAGTCTTTATCTTAACCAGCTTTCCCTACCATATTTGACCATATCTCTAACAAAATGATATTGTACATCAATGTGCTTGGTCCTGGCATGAGATCTTGGGTTCTTGGCTAGACATGTTGCACTCTAACTATCAAAATAAATTGTCACTACTATTCCAATATCTGAACACAACATCTTAATCCAAATGGCTTCCTTACAAGCATGAGTAGCTGCCATATACTTTGCTTTAGGAATAGAAAAAGTAGCCACAACCTGTCACCTACTCATGTCCAACTAATTGCACCACCAAATAAAGTAAATGCATAAGCACTAGTGGATTTTTTGCTATCAACATCACCTACCCAATTTGAATTCATATAACCATAAATATCAAGGGAAATATTGTTTTCAATCATATTACTATGATAACATAAGGAATAATATGAGGTACTTCGCAAATATCTGAAGAATCTTTTAACTACATCCCAATGAACTCTACCAGGATTAGACATATATCTCGAAAGAACTCCCACTGCTTGGGCAATGACTGGTCTAGTACAAAACATAGCATACATAAAAATTTCAATTGCACTTTGGTAAGGCACTCTAGTCATGTCTTCCATCTATGATGGAGATGTTGGACAATATGACATAGATAAATTTGTTCCAACATAAATAGAAACACACAATGGTCTACAATCCTACATGTCAAACCTTTGTAAAATTGAGTTGACATACTTACTTTGTCCAAGCCATAGCTTTCTATTCACTCTATCTATTTTAATTTCCATCCCAAGAATGTGTTTGATGTAGTCAAGGTGGGAGGATCCAATTACAGATTGCCCAACCTTGGAGCCTAGACTACCATCTCCATGATCATATAGATACACAACAAAAATTAACAGCTAATCCACAGAAAGATTAAAGACATTCAAGAACACTAGACATAAGATTTATCCTGGGAAAACCCTAACAAGGAAAAACCAAACCTTCAAATATCATCCACACTATATTATAATCTCAAAACACATTACATATGCCTCACAGGCTTACAGTTCTAGATTGCAGCCCAGGGATTACAAATAATTCATATAACAACAATTTTCATCTTCTTTTCCTACTCCACACACTCTACTCTGAGATCCTTCTAGATTAGAAGAATTCATCACCATGCTTCATACTTCGTACCATCAAGAAATTTGTTTATCTCCTCCTCTCCTTCATTGTAACAATCCTCTCACTTCTATTTATATCATTTGTTGATCATCTAACCCTTAACATGTCAGCCAAAATATAATAGCTAATAAAATAACGTGCCAACTCGAATAGGTCAGCCCTAAACAATACAAATTTACCATGTGGATCAACCCAGGTTGGCCACAACAAAGCCAAGACCCAAAACAACATCCTCAATCACACAAAAACCTTCTAGATTAATCCTAAAAGATCCAAAACACACTACAACACCCTATCAGCCAAGAACAAGGTAAATAGGAACTCACGAAAGAAAATTTCCAATCACGAGCACACAGATCAATGTGGACCAACAACCCATGATCTAGAAACATACACAATCATCAAAAATCACCAAAAAAAATCCATAACAACTCCACATACTGGAATCTCATCATCTTCCCTCAAGAACACTAACTAGAATAGCTAGATGGCTGTCAACACATAGATCCCCACAACTCAATCGATCCTTCACGTGGACCTCTAAAAATTTTGGTGAATAAACTAGACACACTCTATGACAAACCATTTAATCCAAAACTTTTGATCATCAACATATAGATCTAGCCAATGTATGAAATTTCATTGTTGTCAACCTGCAACTTCACTGCCAATTGCCTCAATTTTCTAAGGACTTCTGTGTGCCCCTACATTAGTTTTTAGATACACCAAGATATTTCATTTCAAATTTATTAGCACGTTGATATTTTAGTTCTAAAATCATACCTTTCACTCTACCAATAAATAACATATCATCAACATGTAATGCAATAAATAGGAAATGATCACCATCAGTTTTATAATAAACAAAATGATCTGATTTAGAATGCTCAAATCCCAAAATCAACACATATGTATCAAAATTTTGGTACCACATCCTAGGACTTTGTTTTAATCCATGCAAATATTTCTTCAATTTACAAACCAACTTACTTTTACCTTTCACCACATAGTGCTCTAGTTGTGTCATATAAATATCCTCCTCCAAATAACCATGAAGGAAAGAAATTTTCACATCCATTTGCTCAATCTCTAAATCATAAGCAAAAAAAATAGAATGGAAAAATCTAATGGATGTCATTTTTCCAACATGAGAAAATATCTCACCATAATCAACACCCTCAACTTGAGAGTAACCCTTCACAACTAACCTTTCTTTGCACTTCTCAACACCTCCATCTGAGCCAATCTTTTTCTTGAACACCCATTTGAAACAAATAGGTTTTCATCCTTTAGGAAATAGTACAAGATCCCATGTATCATTCTTTTTCAAAGATATTATTTCTTCATCCATAGAAATATTCTAAGATTCTGTATCATTCATACCTAGTGCCTCTTCTAAAGATCTAGGTTCATCCATGTTAGTATTCAAAGAAAAAATACATCTCCAATAAGTGGTTGTGTATGCCTTGTAGACTTATGAACAAGCTAAGTTGGAGGTTGTTCCTTCTCTTCTAAAGATTCTAAGCTAGATGAGCTCTCCTCAACTTTTTGTCTATCCTTGGGCCTCAATTCAACTCTCTCAGGTGTAGAAGAAAATTGAATCACATTTTCTTGTTTTCTTTATTTTGGTTGCAATGCAACAGAAAAAGGATTAGTTTCTCTAAACATAACACTTCTACTATGTATTACCTTTTGTGCAATAGGATCCCAAAGCTTGTATCATTTCACACCATAACTATATCTAATGAAGATACATTTCAAAGCCTTTTTCTCCAACCTTTTTTGCTTCTCCTTTAGCACATGTGCATATGCCTCACAACCAAAAACTCTAAGATGTCTTAATGAAGGCTTGCGACCTAACCATGCCTCTATAGGTTTCTTATCAACAAGAGCTGATGTAGGAGACTTGTTAATTAGGTAACAAGCAATGGCAACAACTTCAACGCAAAAAAATTATTCTAGGCTAGCACCACTCAACCTACTCCTAGCCTTCTCCATCAGTGTCTTGTTCATTCTTTCTACAACTCCATTTGTTTTTGGAGAATATGAAGTTTCATTTTGTCTATGAATACCACAATATTTACAAAATCTATCAAAATTAGTAAAGAAAAATTTTCCACCATTGTTGGTCCTTAATCATTTTATTTTCTTTCTAGTTTACAACTTAACCATTGTTTTAAATTCTTTAAATCAATTGAAAACTTTAGATTTAATTTTTAGAAAATGTACCCATGTCCTACTATAATCATCAATAAATAAAACATAATATGTGGATTTACCATTGAAGGAACATCTAAAGGAAAAATCACATCAGAATGAATAAGATCCAATACACCACAAGATTTATGAGAACTTGAGTAAACCTGAAAGTGATTTTAATTTCCATAAATGCAATGCTTACAAAAATAAAATTCAAGATTAAAATCAAATAGAACTTCAACAAGGTTTTTTATTTTTCCAGGTCCTTAGACCCTTTTCTCCAATGTGGCCAATTCTCTGGTGCCATAACATAGTTTTCTCTGTAGATAAATTTGACTCAAAATAAAGAGCACACTTGGTTACCCAAAAGCCATGACCATCTATTGAAGGTGAAACCCTCACTTCTTCCACATACTTTATTTTTACAATTGTCCTATTGGACTCAACAGTACATGCATCCAGCTTATACAATGTGTCATATTTAACATCTCTAGTGATCACCATAACACCTCTTACCATCTTGTATCTTGCATCAAAAAATACTACTTACACACTTGCATCTATTAGTTTGCTCACAAATAACAAATTGCGTGCTAATCCAAGGATATGCAACACACCATTAATCATTTTTATTCTACCATGTCAGGAAACTTGATTTTAACTTTACCATGACTAACAATATCTAAATGAGAATCATCACCCAACAACACATTACCTCCATAAAATTCTTCATATTCAAAAAACCAATCTCTATTAAAGGTCATACAGAAGGATGCACTTGAGTCAATTTACCATGCACCATTACCTACACAAGTTGCCAAAGTTGTAACATGAATGTGCCACCATATTCCTTCTTGGAATCAGAATTAAAATAAAATTTCTTCTTTTTATATTCAAGTATCAAATCTATGTGATATATCAAAATTTACATGAGGTTACCCATGGTTGATGACTATCTATACATCATCAAATCTGTCTTCATCAAACATCTGAGCCTACTAGTCCTCTTTGAGCTGAACCTATGTTTAATCTTTTTCTCAAGATCACCCCAAAAAATCAAATTTTATGCCTGATCTCTTGAGGGGGTAGAGTACCAGCTTATTTCCTTCCATTGGGGCAACAATGGGGCATCCGAAAAGATTAGGAATTTTAATTTTTTTTATTTGAGTAGCAACATTAATTTGAAAAGCATCAGTCTTTGAACCAACATAACAAGAACCTCGTTTCAAAGAGGGGAAAAATGTAGACACTTAAAAATGTCCTAAATGATACTGCACACTTGAATTTGATCACTAACATCATTTCGTCCTAAATTTCATCCTTTTTTTTCTTGTTTAATTAAATAAGCCTAATTATTTAATTAAATGCCTCATTTTCACCTATTAATCTAATTGACTTAATTGGGTTAATTCACCCCCTCCCACACTAACATTCCATACTATTTAAATTAAATAAATCAAATTATTTAATTTAAACCCTAAGTCTTGTTATTTAATTAAATAACCCTCAGCTATTTAATTAAATATCTTATTGCATCCCCTTTTCATTAAATAAATCAATAATTTAATGAATATCCTCATACTCTTCATCTTGCACATTAAAATTTAGTTTTAATTACTAAATTTCTAGTTATCCTCACCCTCCCACTTGCAAGGGAATATTCTTGGAATATTCCTCCTTTGCACATTCCTCCAAAAGAGAATATTCCTATAGAACATCCCCTTTTTTGCATTGATTCCTCCAAAATATCTCTTAACCTCTTCCTATTTCTTAGGAAGTGTGTTTGTTGAAAGATAATTTAGACCATTGGTTAAATTAGTTAATCCTTTTCAACTTTCAATTTTTACCATGGATTAGAATCCTTAATCCATGCGTTCACCTTTCATCCAATACTGACTATTGATTGATCAAATCGATGTCATCCATTGATTCTTCATTTTTTCTCCTATAAACACACCACTATTTGGAGAGAAATGAAAAATTTTGATAGAAAATTTATGATTTTGAAATTCAAACTCACTTGCATCCATATTGACCATTATTAGTATTTTAGTTTAATATTCATCCATGTTATCTTAAGCATCCATTAACATGGCTTCCATATTAGCTTAGTTTACATACATTTTATCATAGTTTTTGCATTCATGGCTTCTATATTTGAACTTTGTTTCCACGTAGCATAGATTGCATCCATTTTTATCAAGAATATTAGCATTTAGAACTCATGTCATCATGTTAAACTAGTTTTATATCATGTTTCATTCATATCTCATCAGTTAATTTGGTTTTATTCAATAAAATTGATTGAAACAAGCTCATATGATCCAAGGGATTGAGAAAGGGTTGCCATTCCACATAAATGCGATACCACTCCCCAAATAGGGTAATATTTGAGGTCTTAAAGTAGGTTTACATTATGCTTTTGTGTTCTTCATGTTAGTTTAATGTTGGGTTCTTAGCCTTTTAAATTTTGAATATCTTATTGGGATCATGGATAAGGGGATTAAATAGGCTTTAAATTCATTCAAATCTAGCATATTTAGTTCATACTATGATCATAGTAATAATATTAAATAATCTTGTCAAGCTCCAAAAAAGGTCCCCATCAACCTTAAGGGTTTACAATCCCGATGAATGAACAATTGTGAGAGTCAACATCAAAATATATGAAAATATTATCCTTCATAGAAAGATATGACTTGTGAATCTCTAGGATAGATCGCATTGGACCCAAAATTATTATGTGATGTCCCATTAGGCTCCACATGTTTTGGAATAAGTCTACACTAAGAAATCTACACCAAGTCAACCCAAGATGCTCTGAGTGAGAAATACAATGAAATTATGAGAGCAATAACTTTTGGTAGATAAGTGCAAATGATCTAAAATCTAGATATGTGATAGATGTTGATGTGTAGATGCTATATCCTACTCCATGAGCTAGAAAAAAATGTAGTGAAATGTGAAATGAAATGATAAAACCACTACTGAATGAAATGCAAGAAAAGAAGTGTTTTTTTTTATATAGGATTTATTTACAACCATGATGATCTTGCATCAAGAACTGGCCATGGGAAGATAGTAATATTAAAACTTATTATATCCCTTTCCATGATGATAAAGGAAGTGTTTCTATCTTCATCCATGTGGAACCCATTTCATTGACACTATATCGATCTACATAGACACCATTAGAAGATACTATATCTTCTATTTCTTTCATTTGTTTGGGTGTAAGTTTCACAAGAAAATCACCAATATTCTCCTCAAATTTATCCACTTTGGTTGTCCCAGGAATTGGTGAAACATCTTGTCCTTGTTGTTGAAGCCAAGCTAATGCAAGTTGCCCCATGGTGCACCCTTTTCTCAGAGCAATTTCTAACAAATTCTCAAATATAGCCTTGTTCCTTTCAAGGTTCTCTCCTATAAATCTTGGTGTATTATGCAAAAGTAGAACATTCACAAAATTAGAGATCATCATATCTATAAATATATGAGAAATATACATATATGAGAAAAAATTTCATTAGATAATTTAAAATGAATCCTAAAACATCCTAATTGTAGATATTCATGCTTAGCCAAAGGAAAAATCAAGTTTTTACAAGGTTCCCACTTTCTTTGTAATTGAATCACAAATACCCAAAAATTTTAAATAGACTTTCTTAATCTAAAAATAACTAAGACAATTTTAGAATGGAACTTACAACTTTGCAATTTAAAATATAAGAGTTTAATTCATTGGTGTTTTGTAGTTAACATATTGACAATTAATAGCTAATGCTTGCAAATAAAGAATTTTTTTATCATTTAGTACTTATCATTAAAAGGAACCAAATTGAAAGATCACAAATAATTATATGTATCAAAGAACTATATTGTTAATAAAAGATATTCATGCAAAGAAAAATCAATGGATCCAAATACCTTTCTATAATCTTTATTTGATAGGTTGTCAACTAGCTTTGCTCCAAAAGAGAAGAAACCATGACCTAAAGGTCTGCATGGCACAATTCCAATACCAAGCTCCCTACAAATAAAGACTTAAATTTTAGTAATTCAAAATAAGACACTTTAAGAAAAAAATTAGCCCTCAAAACTTGTATACCTACATGTTGGAATAATTTCTTCCTCAACATCTCTAGTCCATAAAGACCAGTCTATTTGAATTGTTGTAAGATGATGAATAGAATGTGCTCTTTGAATTGTTGATGGAGAAGCCTCTAAAAGTCCAATATAATTTATTTTCCCTTCTTCAACCAATTTCTTCATTTCTCCAATCTATAACAAATACATTAGAAAACTTAGTATCTAACAATGGCTATTCATTTACTGAAGTTTATCATCAAGTGATTATATTTAGATAAAGAATCAACAAAATTGGTCATTAATTCATAGAACTTGCTAAGATGAAAAGAAAAAATATCGAAGATATGATTAGTTTATGAATTTTATTTTTATTATTTTACATAAAATAGAAAACAAAAAATTGAAGGATAAATTTATACTTGAAATTGAAATGCTTGGAGAAAAGATATACCATCACAAATTTTACAAAAGTGTAACATACAATAAGTAACAAATTCAAAATTGAGCAAAAAATTATTACAAAATGAATCATGAGTAGTCTCAAACTTAACAAAAGGAACTAACAAAATCAAGTTGAGAATTTATCACGGTCAAAGAGGATGAGCTATGTTGGTAACAAAATATTTTTTTCTAATTAAAATATTACAATTAAATTTTTTAAAAATAGATAGTACAAGATTATGCATTAAATTTTGAATGGTAAAGTCATGAGAAAAATAAATATCTAGCCCCAAGAGGTTAAAATACCATTAAAAAACTAGAGCATGGTCCTACAAAGGAAACAATCATCAAATGGACAATTCAACAAAAATAAAAAGACAACATTATAATTATTTGGTAAGAGAAATTACAATTATGTGGCTTGGGAGGGCCATAGAAGGGAGACATACCCATGCATCCCAATTCCTGTGTTGATACTTCAAATCCCTCACTTCCCAATTTGATTCTTGGCATTGCCATTATTATTGATACTCTTGTTCTTCCTTGGCTTTTTTCTTGTGTGGAAGAATGAGAGGGTGTGTATATTTATACAACTCGGTGGGGGATCATGGCGGCCATCCAGAAGAGGTGCATATATAACGTAGCAAGTTTGAATATAAAGCAAACATAGTCTAAAGAAATAGGATGAAACCTAGAATGTTTGACAAACAAGTTTTTTTTGAGAGATAAAGGAAGACATTTATGTATGACTATTTCTCTAGATCCTAATTGACTATCTATCTCATGTAATATATTTAAAATTAAATATTATTTTTAGTTTACTGTAACAACTTTGCATTCAAAGAAAATGTAATTTAAAATTAAAATTTGATGTTAGAAAGAGGTAGAATGAAGTTTAGAATGCTTGTCAAACAAGTTTCTTCTAGTTATATAATAGATAGGAGAGGGGGGTTCATAGTAGGGCGAAGACCAAAAGTGGAGATAGAAGTAGTTCTTAGTGAGCACCACAGTGGAGCATCTTAATATCCAATTGCAAAATACTTTTTAACCATAAAGTACATAATCTGACAAATCATGTGATGCCACATTAATGAAACATATTGACATGACCTAGTGCCCTACTATTTGATTGTATGTGGTTTTTGAGCTTTTTTGGATACCTCAACAAAAAAACATGCTGATGTGGCATCATATTTGATGATGTGAATCTAAAAATAATTTTTTTAAGCGAGTAGCCAAATAAACTTGTATAAACTTGGGACTAATTTGAAATTATATAGTATGAAATTCAAAAACCTACTATTATGGTTCCCTAATGTGGGCCCCTCTAACCTAAGTGAAGTAATTTTAGTGTGTGTTTTCCAAGAAAAATCATATGCATATTGAATAGAAGGAAATAGGTTGAAACATAGAAGGCTTGGAAAACAAGCTTCTTTGTCATTTAACGGCTCTAGGAAAATTCACCACCAACAGTTGACGACCAACAAATTCACCTCCAACAATTCATTGTCAACAATTCGCCATGACAAATTCATCTAGTGGAAAATTCACCACCAACAATTCATATCATATTGTTGGAAATGAATTTTCCACAAGATGAATTTGTCATGGTGATGAATTGTTGGAGGTGAATTGTTGGTGGTGAATTGTTGGCGGTGAATTTTCCTAAGGCCTCATATAATAGCTAAGTGAAGAAATTTATAGAAGAGTGTTGTCTAGGAACATGTGTTGTCACATTGAATATAAAGCAAATTGAATGGAAATAAATAGGATAAAACTTGAATGCTTGGAAAACCAGCTTCTTCTAGTCATATGACAAATAAGTGAAGAAATTTATATATGAGCACTATTTAAGATAGCCATATGTATCACCACATTAAGTATAAAGAAAATTGAATAGAAAGAAATAAGCCAAAACTTAAAATACTTTGCAAACAATCTTCTTTTAATCATATAATATATAAATGATCACTTGTAATTATTAAAGATTTGAATAGTTATCTTTTAAATTTTTTTTGTTTAATTATACTTTAAAAACAATTCAATTGGAATTATATTTTCTTTATATAATTTATAAAATCTTACAAACAGATTTATTTTAAAATTTATTAAAAATGACAATCTTTAAAATAAAGATATTTCAATAAACAATTACACTTAATGTTTTATAAAATATAAACATATCAATTTATAAATAGTTTAATACAATAATTGACGAGGGAGCAAACCCGAGACACAAAAATAATGCACACAACTAGTAAACTTTATTATGATTCAATAATGGAAATATTACATGTAGAGGATCCCAAATCCTTGAGCTTTGTGATACATGCAAGCTACAAAAATTTCAGAAATTACAGAAGTTCCCCTTTTCGCAACATGGGAACTCTTTTCCCCTAAAAACTACTAAAATAAATAAAATCCCCCCATAAATAGCCCATTTTCCATTTGGAGCCAAAAACAATATTTGAGTTATGAGTTTTCACGGTTTGGCACCAAGAATTACAATTTGAAATTCAAAAATTAAAACACCATTCAAAAATTAATACCTTTTGAAAGTGTAGCAACTTTCAGGGGCCATAACGTTTGATCCAAGACTCTGTTTTTCGAACCATTTGAACCTTCAGAAGGATCTTGGAATTAAGAACATGCTTGAAATCTTCTATGCCAATTTTGACAAGTTTTTGGGCTATTTTGGGGTCATTTAGTGCCTCAAACCTAATCTAGAAGGTTTTTAGGTGCTTTTCTGGGAGACTGAAACTATAATATCTTTCAAACTGAGAATGCTCTCGGCCTAATTCTTTCACCAATATTCTTATTTTTCTTTTCTGAATCCTCCCATATAATTTTTGTTCCAAAACACCTTCAAATTCTAAAAGTTGTTAAAAATAGAAGCAAATTCCCAAAGTTGCTAAAAATAGTAGTTGACTAGAGAAAGCAGAAAAACAAAATTGAAAGTGAGGATTTACATAATGATGAAAAAGGTATCCAGAAATGCAAAGAGATCTACAAAATCTAACCAAAGGAAATATAAATGCAATGCATGCTTTTGGGTGATGCAAGATTTCCCTTACACCATTGGATACTCCTACATTAGACACCCAAGGTAATTTGAGAAGTGACCCTGTCATGTCTCAGATGGTTGAGGAAAACCCAAATAGTCAACCTCTACCTTAGATAGCTAGGATGAGTCTTCCACATGCCTTCCTCTCCACTTCACTAGATATTCTTCATATTGCCTATTTTTGGTACTCCTTCCCACAAGGCTATCCAGGATTGCTTCATAATTTCATTGCCACACTATTCCATTGCTGGTACTTCCTCTGTGCCACCTTCATAATACTCTATCAAATCTAAAATGTTGAACACATGGGAAATGTTGACTCCATCCAATAACTCTACCTCATATGCATTCCCTGAATCATGCCTCTTCAAAATTTTAGAGGGACCAAACTTCTTCATCTTTAATTTGTTATAGGTTCCCACTGGAAACCTTTCCTTCCTTAAGTGGACCATCACTTCATCACCTACCTGAAACTCTTTATTCCTCCTCTTCTAATCTGCCTTAGCCTTATACTGCATATTCATCTTATTGATATGTCCCCTTACCTCCTCATGTACATTCTTGATGTGCTCTACAAAATCTTCAGCTTCAGCACTAGTCTTCTTCTCCTAGTCGATCTTCCTTAATTTTGGAGCAGTCCTGGGATTGCCTCCATACACAATCTGGAATGGTGATCTACCTGTGCTTCTGTTGATAGAATTGTTGTAAGAAAATTCTTCCTGGGGTAAGATCAAGTCCCATCCCTTGGGTTTATCTCCTACCAAGAATCTCAGTAGGTTACCCAAACTTTTATTCACAATCTCAGTATGCCCATCAGTTTATGGATGGTGTGTAGAACTGAACTTCAACTCTGTCTTCAACTTCTTCCACAAGTTCCTCCAAAAGTATCCCACAAACTTGGTATCATGATATGAGACTATACTCTTTGGAAGACCATGTAGCCTCACCACCTCTCTGAAGAACAATTCAGTGATGTGGACTGCATCATGGGTCTTCTAGCATGGAATGAAATGCACCATCTTTGAAAATCTATCAACTACCACAAACACTTAATTGTTCCCTCTCTGTGTCCTTGGAAAACCAAGAACAAATTCCATACTTATATCTTCCCAAGGCCTCTTTGGTATAGGTAAGGGCTGATACAACCCTATATTCTGGCTCACTCACTTAGCCATTTGACACACCCTGCAACTCTGCACAAACTTCCTCACATCCTATGACAAATGTGGCCAATAATAATGCTCACTAATAATGGCAATAGTTTTATCCCGACCAAAATGTCCTTCCATTCCTCCACTATGCTTCTCATTTTTTAGGTTCTCCCTCATGGAACTCCTTAAAACACATAATTGACTTCTCTTAAACAACATACCATCCTAGATTATGAAATCTAGCCACTTCGTCCTATCAACCGTCCTTGCAAGCTTTCCAAGCTTTTGCAAAATTAGGGTCTTTAGGATACAACATTTTGAGTTCATTGAACCCAACCACTTCAATCTACATCTTTGTCAACAATGTATGCCTCCTACTTAAGGAATCTACAACCCTATTCGACCTCCCACTCTTATGTTTTAAAACAAAAGTATAGCTCTATAAAAATTCTACACATTTCATATGCCTCTAATTTAATTTTCCTTGACTATTCAGGTACTATAATGCTTGATGATCAGTAAACAAAACAAAATACTTTGGAAACATATAATGTCTCCATTTCTTTAAGGATTGAACTATTGCATAAAATTCTTGATCATATACAAAATACTTTCTCTTTGCATCATTTAAATTTTCACTAAAATAGGAAATGGGCTTACCTTCTTGGCTCAACACTTCTCCAATGGCACAACCACTGGCATCACAATCTACCTGAAACACCTTATTTAAATCTAGGAGGGCTAAAATTGGTTGTTCTGTCACTTTCTTCTTCAAGAGATTAAAACTCTTCGTTGCTCCAGTGCTCTACTTGAACTCTTTTCTATCCCCTCTCATTGTTTCAGTCAAGGGTGCACAAATACTACTGAAGTTTCTAATGAACTTTCTATAAAAACTGGCTAGACCATGGAAAAATCTCACCTCAGTAGCAGTTCTTGGGGTAGGCCATTCCAGAATAGCCTTCACCTTCTCTAGGTCCATCTTGAGACCTTCTACCAAAATGAAAAACCCCAAGTACACTAACTCCTTCCTCACAAAACTACACTTCTTCAGATTAATCAACTATTTCTCTTCTCTCAAATTTTCAAAGACTCTATGAACATGCACCAAAATGCTCACCCAAGGACTTATTGAATATCAAAATATCATCTAAGTAAACAATAACAAAATTTCCTAGAAACTCTTTCAATACCTCGTTCATGAGCTGCATGAATGTGCTCGATGTGTTGGTTAGCCCAAAAGGCATGACTAACCACTTGTACAGGCCCTCTTTGGTCTTGAAGGGATTCTTCCATTCATCTCCCTCACAAATCCAGATTTGGTGATATCCACTCTTCAGGTCAATCTTTGTGAAGTATTGTGCTCCACTCAAATAGTCCATCAAGTCATCCATCCTTGGTAGGGGAAATCGGTATTTGATTGTTATCTTGTTTATGGCTCGGGAGTCTGTACACATTCTCCACTCCCCATCCTTCTTTAGTGCTAGTACTATAGGTACTGCACATGGACTCAAACTATCTCAAATCAAACCCTTTCTCAACAACTCCTGAACTTGTCTATTCAACTCCTCATTTTCTGTAGGAGTCATTCTATGAGCCACCTTATTTGGAAAAATGGCTCCAAGGATCAAGTCAATATGATGACTAATCTTCCTCACTAGTGGTAAACCCTTAGGCACATTATCAAAAACAATCTCCTAAAACTCACCCAATAACCTAGAAAATTCTACTGGCACATTCCCACTATCCTCTTTATCCATTCTAGGAATCAATGCATAACATAAATTCTTGTGCTTCATGCCTTCTAAAAATTTCCTTCCATCAACATAACAAAAACCTGGCACTACTACATACCTTTTCTTCAGCCTCCTTTAGGGGTTTTAACTTATGGTAGACTCCAGCCTTCATCAAGGAATAAGTGTTTACATGGCCATCATGTATAGCTCACCTATCGAACTGCCACAACCTCCCCAACAACATTGTGGCATGCATCAATGAGGATGATATCATAGAGTACCTCATCATGATAGCTACCAATTTTTAACTTCACCAGACACTACTCATTGAATAGAACTTTGTGATCTTTCTGTAGCCAAGCAATCTGATATGGATGTGGATGCCTCTCCCTCTTCAACTTTAGTTTTGTAACCATCTCTTCTGACACCAGATTATTAGTGTTCCCACTGTCAATAATGACATCATAGAATTTTTCTTCACATTTTTAGTTTGTGTGAAATAGATTCTTCCTTTGTTCTAGCTCCTTCTCTCCTGTCACCAAGGCTCTTCTCACCATTAGGGATTCTCCCCTTTCAACATCATTTGAATGCTTAGATTGGGCCTCCTCATCACATGTGCAACCCTTCCACGACCTTCTAGTTTTCTGCGTACCCTTTCTTGGTGTTGTGGAAATTCATAGGCTCGATGCCCTTCTTCACCACACTAGAAACAAGTTCCTCTAAAACCACCTCTTCCAGATCCTTGTCTTGATCTACCTCATCCTCTACCTCTTTGATCACCACCATTTTGATCACGCAGGCAGTAGAAATTATCACTCAACTATCCTCTATTGGTAACCACATCTCCATTTCTCTTCTCATCCTCATTTTAGCTTTTAGAAGATCTTCCACCACCCTTTTTTTCTTTGACCTCCTCTTCCTTTTTTCTTGTTATCAAACCTTTTGTACAAATTTTCTTCAACTTTCAGGGTGAACTGGTACGCATCCTCAATGGTGGTCATTTTGACTAGGCTTAACTCCTCTTGAATTCTTGGTCATAACCCATTAAGATAACAGGCTACCTTCTCCTTGTTAGCCTCTACATGTACCATTCTGATGATCATCTTGTGAAAATATTTTGTGTATTTTTTCATAGATCTACTTCCTTGCTTCAACCTTGCAATTTCTTCAGTAGATCTAACTCATAGTCCACTAGTATGACCTGCTTCTTCAGTTTCTCCACCATGCGATCCAAACTGTTGATCTTTCCTTTTCCTCTTCAATTTCTCTTTAACTAGACCTCTTTCAACCAAATATTGGCATGGCTCTTCCACTTCATTTTTAAAAACTTAACCCAATCTAGCTCCTCTACTTCTTCATACTCAAAATACTCTTATGGGTTCAGATTTCCAGAATAAGTGGGGACTTCTATTTTGGGTCTTTTTCTGATCTTTGAAATGGCCCTAATCAACTACATTTGATCTTGATCAATCACCACTTCTTCCTCTTCTACATCTGTATCTTCCATCTCTTCTTCATCCTCACTTTCTCCTCTTCTTCTTGGGTTTAACCCTCTTCTCATCTACCCCTGCAATGAATCAATTTGTCTCTGGAGGGCTCCAAAACCCTTGGCTGCCAATGGATCTCTTCCACTAGCATTTTTTCCACCTTTGGCACTACCACTCCTACTAGGCATCACTCTTTGAGGCACCTTGAATACCTCAAACCCACAACCATGGTCCTAGTGCAAACTGCCTCATGATCAGTGATCTATTCACACGCTCAAGAAATCCTGCTTTGATACCACTTGGCGAGGGAGCAAACCCGAGACACAAAAATAATGCACACAACTAGAAAAATTTATTATTATTCTATAATGGAAATATTACATGTAGAGGATCCCAAATCCTCAAGCTCTGTGATACATGCAAGCTACAAAAGTTTTAGGAATTATAGAAGTTCCCCTTTTCGCAGCATGCAAACTCTTTTCCCCAAAAAGCTACTAAAAATTAGAAAAATCCCCCATAAATAGCCCCTTTTCTTTTTGGAGCCAAAAAAAACATTCGAGTTATGAGTTTTGGAAGTTTGGTGCCAAGAATTATAATTTGAAATTCAAAAATTAAAACACCATTCAAAAATCAACACGTTTTGAAAGTGTACCAACTTCCAGGAGCCATAACTTTTGATTTGGGACTCCATTTTTTGAACCATTTGAACTGTTAGAAAGGTCTCAGAGTCAAGAATGTGCTTGAAATATTCTATTCCAATTTTAGCAAGTTTTTGGGCTTTTTTGGGGCTGTTTAGTTCCTCAAACCTAATCTGGAAGGTTTTTAGGTGCTTTTCTGGGAGACTAAAACTGCAATATCTTTCAAATTGAGAATGCTTTTGGCCTAATTCTTTCACCAATCTTCTTATTTTTCTATTTTGAATCCTCCCATATAATTTTCATTCCAAAACACCTTAAAATTCTAAAAGTTGCTAAAAATAACAACAAATTCCAAAAGCTGCTAAAAATAGCAGTTGACTAGAGAAAACATAAAAAAAAATTGAAAGTGGGGATCTACATAATGATGAAAAGGATATCCAGAAATTAAAAGACATCTACAAAAGCTAAACAAAGGAAATATAAATGCAATGCATGTTTTTGGGTGATGTAAGATTTCCCTTACACCACTGGATGCTCCTGCATCAATAATAAACATGAAGAAGATGCTAAGAGAAATAGTGAACATATATTGCAATAAAAAACAAATATATGGATGGATTAACCTTTGGTACTAGATGACAATTAAAGAGTCCTAAAATTTCAACATATGGTGGTTACCATTTGAAATTTTTGTCAATAAGCCATTCAATGTAAAGACCCTCTCAACCCATCAACTTATTGAATGAGACCATTAAAATTTGACATTGATTAATAATTAATAAAGTTTTTATATAAAATATAAACTTTATTTTCATATTTAGAATACTTTATATTAAATTATTATAAAAACAATAGACTTATTTTTAACATTTTTTATTGACAACTATTTAGTAATTTTATCTTGTTTTTCAATTTAATTATACTATATAATTCATTAAAAAATATTATTTAAGATATTATGAAAAACATAACATAATTAATCAAAAAAAGATTTTAATTTATCTTCAATAAAAAATAATGTCTAAAATTTACCCATCAATTATTCACATAGAAAATTTACCCACTAAATTTAAAATTAGCTTTGAATATTTTAAAAGGGATGTTTAAGAAAAATTAATATATCACAAATGAAAAATGGTATTCGACTAATTTTTTCACCTTTGTCTTCAAATCACCATTCTACAGCTCTCTGTAAGATTTCACCCATGCATGTAAAAATGATAACTTACTAAAAATAGAAACATGCTATTTTTAGCTTTCCCAATATTACTAAAAATAGTACTTGTAATCCTACCATATTTAGCCCTTAAAATTATTCATTAAACCTAACTAAAATAAAAATAAACAATCTTTTTTTGGGGATGCAAGATTTTTCTTACACCTTGGATGCTCCTGCATCAGACACCTGGGGTAATTTGAGAAGTGACCTTGTCACATCTCAGGTATTTTGAAGAAATCCAAGATGGTCAACATCTGCCTTAGATAGCTGGAATGAATCTTTAATGGGCATTCCTTTCCACTTAACCAAATATTCTTCATATTGCTTGTTCCTTGTACTTCTACCCACATAGCTATCCAATATCTCTTCTATCTCCTCCTTTGAAGTAGGTGTCAGAATACTCATTGTTATTTTATTAGTCGATCCAATCCATGTCTCCTTCATGATATTATGTTAAATCAGCAATGTTGAACACAAGAGAGATGTGTATCCCACTCAACAACCCCACCTCATAGGAATTTCTTGAATCATGCTTCTTCAAGATCATGCATGGTCCAAATTTCTTCATTTTCAATTTATTATACATTCACATTGGGAACCTTTCTTTCCTTAGGTGAACCATGACTTCATCTCCAACCTGAAATTCCTTATATCTTCACTTTTTATCTTACTTACCCTTATACTGAGAATTCACCTTAAGGATATGATTTCTTACGTCTTAATGCAAGCTCTTTAGATGTTTTACAAAAGATTCATCCTCAACACTTCTTTTATCTCCTTTATCAATATTTCTTAACTCAGAAGCATTTCTTGGACTAATCCCATATACAATATGGAATGGAGATTTACTATTACTCCTATTGACATAATTTTTAAATGAAAACTTTGCATGTGGAAAAACCAAATCCAATCCCTTGGGCTTATCCCCTACTAAGCATCTTAATAAGTTTCCCAAACTTCTATTTACCACTTTTTTTTTTCCATTAGTTTTTGGATGGTGTGTAGAACTAAATTTCAAATCACTTCAATTTCTTCCATGGTTTCTCTAGAAATACCCAACAAATTTGGTATCTCACTTTGGGACTATACTCTTTGGTAGACCATGTAGTCTAACCACTTCTTTGAAAATAATTTTGTGATGTGAACAACATCGCTAATCTTATGACATAAAATGAAATGCAACATCATTGAAAATCTATCCACCACCAAAAATATTGATTCATGTCCTCTTTGTGTCATCAACAAATCGATAATGAAATCTATGCTAATATTCTCCCACAACTTCTTTGGTATAGGTTTAATGGCTTATACAACCTTGTATTCTGACTTACCACTTTAGCCATCTAACATACCCTACAACTCTACACAAAATTCTTCACATCTTGGTGCAACTGTGGCCAATAATAATTCTCATTTACAAGAGCAATGCTCTTATCTTAACCGAAGTGTCTTGTCAATCCTCAACTATGCTTCTCCTTAATCAAGATCTCTGTCATAAAACTTTGTGAAATGTACATCTGGTTTCCTCTAAACAACATACCATCCTAGATAATAAAGTCCAACCATCTTGTCCTATCTGATGGAATAGGTTCCAAACAAGCCTTCCAAGGCCCTACAAAGTCTAGATCTTATGGATAGAATTTTTTGAGTTCATTGAACCCAACAACTTCTATCTTCATCTCTATCAACAAATTTTTCCTTCTGCTTAAGGCAACTATAACTCTATTTGACTTCCCACTTTTGTGTTTCAAAACAAATGTATAACTCTATAAAAACTCAACCATTTTAAGTTCCTTTGGTTCAACTTCCCTTGACTACTAAGGTGCTATAAGGCTTGATGATTAGTATATAAAATAAATTCTTTTGGCAACAAATAGTGCCTCCATTTCTTCATAGCTTGAACTATTGCATAAAATTCCTGATCATAGAATTTTTTTTTCTCTTGGGATCATTCAATTTATCACTAAAATAGGCAACAGGCTTACCTTCTTGACTCAAAATAGCTCCTATGGCACTACCACTAGCATCAAAATCTACTTGAAAAACCTTATTGAAATCTAGAATCACCAAAAAATATTTCTCTATGACTTTCTTCTTTAATAAATAAAAAATATTAGCTACTCCTATAGTCCATTTAAACTATTTTCTATCACCTCTCATTGTCTTTGTTAGGGGTGCACATATACTATTGAAACTCAATAAATTTTCTATAAAAAATTTCTATACCATGAAATGATCTTGCATTTGCATAATGCTCCTTGATGTAGGCCATTCAATTATAACCTTTACATTCTTTGGGTCCATCTCAAGACCTTCACTTTAGATTACAAATCCCAAATATATCAACTCATTCCTTAAAAAAATGCACTTCTTGAGGTTAATCAACAATTTATCTTCCCTAGCTTCTCAAAAACTCTATGAATATGCAACAAGTGCTCCTCCAATGTCTTGCTAAAAATTAAAATGTCATCCAAGTAAACAATGACAAATTTACCCAAAACAAAATTTAATACCTTGTTCATGAGCCAAATGAATATGCTCAGTGCATTGGTTAGCCCAAATGGCATGACTAACCTGTCATACAATTCCTTAGTTTTGAAGGATTTCTTCCATTCATCTCCCTCTTTGATCTGAATCTAATGATATCCACTCTTCAAGTCAATCTTTATGAAGTGCTTAGATCCCCTCAAGAAATCCATAATGTCATCCATACTTGGCAAGGGAAATTTGTACTTGTTTGTAATATTGTTAATGGCTAGAGAGTCTGTACACATTCTCCACTCTCCATCCTTCTTTGGTGCTATAATTGTGGGTACCACACATGGAATTAGGACCTTATGGATCAATCATTTTGTCAACGACTCGTGGACCTGTCTATTCAATCCCTCATTATTTGTAGGAGTAATTCTATGAGTTTCCTTATTTTACAAACTAGCTCTTGGTATCAAATCCATTTGGTGACTAATATTCCTCATTGGTGGAAAACCTTCAAGTACATTATCTAACACAATGTTTTGGAATTCTCCCAACAAATCTGAAATTTCTATTGATGCATTTTCTTCTTCTTTGTTGACTCTAGGAATAAATGCAAAGCACACATGCTCATGCTTCATACCATCTAAAAATTTCCTACTATATACTAGAAAAACTCTTTCATTACTACATACCTTTTCTCTTGCCTCTTTTGGGGGCTTCAACTTATGATTAACTCTATCCTTTTTCAAGGAAAACATGTTAGCATGACCATCATGGATAGCATGTCCATCAAATTGCCATGACCTCAGGCCTAGTAATAAATAGAATGCATCCATAGACATGATGTCACATAGTACCTCATTATGGTAATTATTAATATTAAATTTTACTAAACATTGTTCATTGACCTTGAAAATCTATGGTATTTCTACAACCATGCAATCTGATATGGATGTAGATACCTCTTTCTTTTCAACTACAATTTGTTAACCATATCTTCTAAAATGAGATTATCTATGCTACCACTATGAATGATAACATCACAACATTTACCTCTATATTTGCACCTTGTTTGTTATAAACACTTCCTTTGAATTGGTTCCTTTTCTTCATTCAACTATGCTCTCCTAATGACTATAGTCTCTTGAGTATGTGTAGGATCATGATGGGCCAAAAAGTGGTGATATGATTGGTATGTGTAGGGTATGTGGCTAACAACTATTTTTAACCCAAAATTGATTAAACAAAAAGGTTTTTTAAAGGAGATTCTCATCTTTCCACCAATATCAATTATGTTTTACTTTGAATTTAATAAATAATTATTATTCATTTTCTATTTAAATTATGACTAAATCCTTGATTGATAGGTTGATTGAAAAAAATCTATAGCTTTCAAATGGTATCAATTTTTTTGAATTTGAAACATGCATCACATTCTATGATTTACATAATACAGGATTAAAAAAAAGTGAATTTCATGAAGTTTTGACAAAGTTAAGGTGGTCAGACATACAATTTTTTATACTTTTTAAAATTTGTAATAGAAAAGTCATAATTAATTATTTACTTGGAAAAAAATTACAAAAAAATATGCATCACATCGGGAAATGGGTCCTCTACTTGTATTTAAAATATTATAAAAAAATATTATCATTTTATTGTGGTTAGAGTGGTCAGACAGACACCTACTTCTTATTTTTACCTTAAAATTTAAGTATTACTGCATTGAAATTTCAAATTTTCACCAAATAGATTTAAGAAAAAAAACCTAGTAGGTTAGAAACTACATTCAATTTTCTATAGATTCTATTATTACATATTTTTGAAATAATATAGATAACGTATTCAAATTTTTACATCAAGTTGCCTAAATCTGATTTTTCTAAATTTCATCGCCACTTAAAGGCCTTTTTTTAATGATTATCCTGCACATACCTCTCCTCTTTTTGCATCTTTAGAATGCTTAGATTCTACTTCCTCACCTACACACACAAATTGTGCATTACCTTCAAGTCTCCTATTTGTCCTTGATGTTGTGGAAACTCATAGTCTCAATGTCCTTCTCCACATTTGAAATAGGTTCCTCTAAAGCCTCCTCTCCTAGGGCCTCACCCAAATATTTCTCTTCCTATTTGTTCACCATTATTTTGGTCACAAGGGAAATAATAATTATCTCCTATTTGGTTTTGATTGGAGCTAGCTTCCTCATTCTTCTTTTGATCTTCATTTCTTCCACTAGTCCTTCCACCACAACCTCTTCCTCTTTGGTTTCTTTCAAATCTTCTATTTAGCTTCTCTTCTACCTTTAGGGAAAATTGATAAGCATCTTCTAGTGTGTCCATTCTAACCAAAATTAACCCTTCTTGAACTTACTTGGTTTCAACCCATTTATATAACAATCTACCTTTTCCTTATTGACCTCTTCATGGCCTATTCTAGTTATGACCTTGTAGAACTCTTATATGTGCTCCTTGATAGACTTAATAGCTTTCCTTAAGCCTTGCTTCCTTTTCAATAGATCTAACTCATAATCAACAAGAATAATTTTTTTTTTTTTTAACTTCTCCACCATTTAGTCCCATCTTGTGATTTTCTCTTTATCTCTTCTATTTCTTTCTAGTTGTGCTTCTTTCCACCAAATGTTAGCATGAACTTTCAATTTTTTCTTTGCAAATATAACCCTCTCAAGATATTCTCTCTTTCTACTCAAAGTACTCTTCCATGTCATTGATCCAAAAAATCAATTATTTTGGATTGAGATTTCCAGAGTAAGCATAAACTTCAATCCTTTCCCTTTTTCCAATCTTGGAGATGGCCTCCAATAATCTGACTTGATCACAGTCTTCTGGTTCATCATGTGCTTCTTTGTACTATTCTCCTTCTTTAGCTTCATCTTCACTTTCATCTCTTGTTCTATAATCAATTCCTTTATGTAGCTCCTCTTGAAGTGCTTGAACTTTTCTTTGTAGGGATCTAAAACCCTCATCTTGTACTCAAATATTTCTTCCACCACCACGACTTCTTTGTGGAGGTATTCTCCTCACTTATTTTATAAACCCACAACCATAAGTCTTGGTGCAAACTACCTCATGTTCAACGATCTATTTACACACTTAGGAGCTCCTGTTCTGATACCACTTGATGAAGGGAGAGTCTCCCTTGAATACACCTTACACAAAAAATAACATTCAAGAAAAAAAACATGCAAATTTATTATATTCTTCAAAATAATCTACATACATGCAAGCAAATGCATTACAACTATCTGGTCACAAGATCACTATTACATAAATTTGGGTTGTAAATACATGCAAAAAATCAAACATGCAATTCTGTGAATGGAAATAATGGCCACTAAAACCCCTACCTTTGTTCTTTGCTGAAAAGTAAGAATTTTGTTTATCTTCTCATCTAGACTGAATCCCTCTTCCTTTGTAACCACTTTATAAGACTTTTTCACTTTCTAATGAACTGTCACTTCTATTTTTGGCACCCAACAAATTCAACTATCTTCTTCCAAATTTAGAAAATTCCTAAATTTTAGTTCAATTTTTTGGGAGCCATAACTTTTAACTCGAACATCAAATTGACAAACCGTCTATGTCATTAGAAAGATCTCATCGAGCATAAGCATTGAAATGGTTATTTCCAATATTGTATGATTTTTGGACACTTTTTAGGCCCATTTGGAACCTCTAGGAACCTCAAAATTGATGTTGAATATTTTAAAAGGGATATTTAAGACAAAAATAGTTGTGAGCAAGCTAATCTTGCATCACACCTATGTGTTTCCATTTTATAGATGTGTCACACTTTACAAATGCAGCACACGACACTACACTTGTAGTGAACATGATAACAAATGTGGTGTAGAAAATGCATCTCATCTATTTTCCGTTCTTTGAGCCCTAAAATTTACCAAAAAAATGACAGAATTGCAAAGGATTAGATACATACCACCCCACCCAAGCCGTTTGCATGCCTGAATGATCATACCCAATATCCTCTATGCATAGCAATTGGTACATGCAACATTTTGATAGCAGCTCCATGTAAAATCTCAAATAAGAGCTCCTAGATCTCTAAAATCACAATGCACAAATGACCTATTTTCCCCCTAACGCCTATTTATAACCTAATTTGACCTAATAGGGCCCCTACCTTCATAATTGGTTGCATCAACGTTTTCCTTTGAATGAAAATATCAAGCCCTAGATCAACTTTTGGGATTAGTTTTTCACCACCATTGCATTCATGCCTATCAAATTAGCCTGTCGGTAAATTTTCCATTTTTGGAATTTTTTGAAAATTTGTCAATTTTCTCAAGGGGGCATCATCCTATCTTGAATCCATTGGGACATATTGGGGCAGGTCTTGAGCCTCATTTTCTTGATTATTCTTTGACACAACACTCAAAATCACATTGTATTGAAGAGGGACAAAATGTAGACAATAAAAATTGTCCCAAGCTTGCAAGCAACATTTTCTCACTAATTTTTCTTCTTTCCTACATAATTAAATCATTTTAATTATTTAATTATTTTCTAGGGTCATATTTTTTTATTAATTAAATAATTTTTAATTATTTAATTAATTCATTTTATCAAGTTATTCCTCTTTTGATTAAGTTAAATAAATGCCAATTTATTTAAATCACATCACTAATTATCTCTTTTCCTCTTTAATTAAATAAATTCTTATTTATTTAATTATCATTTCTCTACCTCTATAAATAAATAATTGTTTCTAATTATTAAATTATTTTCCACTTCCCTCCAACCATTATTAAATAATTATTTTCAATTAATTAATATTTCACATCCCACGTTTCTTCTATAATTAAATAATTATTTTTAATTATTTAATTATTCATTTTCCCTCTCCTAAATTCAATAATTTTTGTCATTATTTAATTTATTTCTTCTTAGTCAAGCACTAAATATCACCTAATTTCTTGAGTTTTGGTCCATCCTTCCCATCCTTATCTCTTTCTTTCTCAATTAGTCTCATTCATTGATTTTCATACCTCATCATTCAATCCTCACCCTTCATTTGAATTAGGATTTCTATAAAATCAAACCATCACCTTCATTTCAAGCTTAACCATAATCTTCAATATTTTTCTATTACTCATATCATTCATCTTGAGGAACCATAGTCTTTAACTTTTTCTATCTTGATATCTTGCTATCAATTGTCAACATCAAGCTTATCAAATACATTGCATACTATAAATCTAAGAACAATAAATCAAAATGAGGAATCGAGTTGTGGTAATGGAAATTGTACTCCCTTGGAGACAGTATAATTCTTGGCATAATTTGGACCTATTTTGGGAACCCTTGCATTAATTACCCTTTAAATAATCATAAATAGGCCCTAAGACCCATTATTTTGGATCTCAAGGCTTATTTTAGCTAAAACCCCAACAAAATTATTTAAAACATCAAAAATCTTAAAAACCCACCTCAAAAAGCTAGGGTGGGACTCATTCACCACCTTGGGTGAATGAGTCCCCCTAGGTGGGACCCATTCACCACCTTGGGTGAATGAGTTCCATTTGGGGTCTTTTTAAGTTTTGAGCGGGAAAATAACCTTTTTAATTCAAATTTTTGGTTGAGGTCAGCCTTTGAGATCTAAATAATAGTAAATTGGGTGTTAATGCCTATATAAGCAAGTTTCTAAGTCTTTTTTATCATTGAAGTCATCCAAGCAAGCATTTTAAAGAGCAAATTCAAGATCCAAGCATTCACAAGCTTTCAAGTATTCTTCACAAGAGCATTCAAGAGTCCATTAGCAGTAAAGTTGAAGTATTGGAGAAGCATTAAAGTGTTTTTACAAGTCTTCAAGGTCACTTTCATTCAAGATCTAGCATTTTCAAGGGTTGATCATGGTTTTCTATGGAAAATCATGCTAGATTCTAGGTTGGGGAGATGTAACTAACCATCAATCCAAGCTAATGAATCGTTTCCTAAGTGATTATGTCATCCATTTTCACTCTACATTCAAACTAATGAAGGTTCAAGCATTATTGAGGTTCATTTGGAATGATTAGGGATCTCTTCAAGTGAGCCATTCATTGTCATATTTCATTCATGCATCTTATTCTTGCACATTAGAATAGGGTTGCATTGCATTTCAAATTTCCTAATCTTAGACACACTTAATATTAGGATTCAAACTCCTATTTCCATTCACATTTCATTATTTCTATCAAGGTTTAATTATCAAACTATGGGTTTGACAGAGGTAAACCCCCCATAAGAAAATCAAATATTTATTCTATTTTGTAGGTCTTTTTGTAGATTCAGATTCAAAAATCAATCAGGAAGGACAAAGCAGACTGAGAAGTGTAGATCTAAACTTTGAATTCCCAAAAAAGTGAAATGGGACTCATTCACCAAGAGTGGCGAATGAGTCCCATTGTAGGTTTTTTCTAAATATTTTTGTAGATTCAGATAACCTTTTGTTTGAAACTTGTTCCTATGCAGAAATCTAGAACTGGGACTAATTCTCCCAGAATGGTGAATGAGTCCCAGTAGGTAAAAAAGTAAGAATTTCTAATCTTTCAGACCTCCTTCCACCCATCTCTAGACTTTTAGGTGCACACATTCTATTTTGTAGCTTTCTAAGTTGTTTCATTTGCATTTCTAGGACATTTAATTCTAGTTTGCATCATATTAGGGTTTTGCATTTCATCTTGCATTTCATTGTCTTTTACAAAAGAAACTATGATATTATATGGATCTAGAGACTAGCGCATTATATTCTACAACTAATTCTAGATATAGTCTAGTTCTTAAGCCTATGGCAACCTATGAGCAAACATATGTGGTCAATGGAGCCTCTTGTAATTTGCATTTGAGAAGTCCTACGAGCATGTATGTTTTGTGATTCAATCAATAAAGTTGTTTGTTTCCATGAATTAACTATGTTGTGATTAGTTTTTCTACAAGGCTAGATAGTCCATTCTAGACCCTTCATCCTTGTTTGCATTAGATAATTTTGTGGAAATCTAAAGATTGCTACAACTCAAGATCAATAGCTTAGATGCACCCCCTTTAAAATGAATGCCTTGAATTAAGAGAAGAATAAATTAATTAAGTGTAATAGCTTATGGATTTCCAACAATAATGACAAGTAGGTACCTAGGGTGTATGGAAGAAAATAAATTCTATTTTATTTCACACTCAGCATTTGAAATCAGTTTTTATAGGCTATATTTTATATTTGGAATTTTATTTTGAAATAGATTAGGATTCAAAAAAACATTTTAAAACATGTTAGCATCATGTCTATTTGTACTCTCCTCTAGGGATTGTACATACAACTTTATCATCACATCTTCATATTTAATCTCATAATTATTGGTGACATTGATGAAGTGTCTAAGATGCTCCTCACTTGTGATTGTATCATTACTTTGGAACCTTGGTATCATTCCTTTAATTTCATTTGGAATAGGATTTTGAAAACCAAGGATACTAAAGAAATCCAAGTTATTTATTCATTAATCTCAATATTTTTTCTAATTGGAGGAAATATTTAAGCTTTCTATCTAGAGTCAACTCATATATTTTGTCTTATATCCATGTCATTGTTACTCTATTAACCTATTTTCTAGTTAGGAATATTTATATTTTGAATTGTAGACACCTAAATTTGGACACTTGCATTGTCCAAATTCATCCATTTTTGTCTAAATATCCTCTTACTTGCATAAATTAAGTAATATTTCTATTATTTAATTAATACAATTAATTCTTCTAAATCCCTAAGATATTGAGTTAATAATTAAATACCTTACCCTTTATTCCTTTTCTCCAAGAAATTAAATAAATAATACATTTATTTAATTCCTTACATGTCACATCCTCCATCACTTTTCCTTAATCCTAATCCACCTCCTAATCCCATCATTAGGAATGTGCACATGTCTAATCCTTGATTAGGATGTGTCACATACTCAAACTTTTGCAAGTTGGCTCCTTATCTTCATTAGCCACGAACTGTCTTCTAATCATTGATCAATGAGTCCAATTAGAATTTTGGTCAACACTCTCATCTCCCAATGAATATTAAATTCCTTTTATTATCCCCGTGTGAATTGAAAATTCATTTTTATTCCTCCAAGGACTCTCCTCTTCCTCATGTGATCATTGAAAGGTCACATCACTCACATGGTTCAAAGTCCTAATTTTTGGGAACCTTGTCTTATCCATTAGATACTCCCAATCATGTGAATTTAAAATTCACATTTATTATCCCAACAACTTCTCTCATCCTCATGGTTCCTCACTTGTCACCATCACTCTCACCCCAAGGTACTTACAAGTACCTCCACCTCCAATCTACTCTCTCCACCTTATTTTTCCTTGTGACATTTTACCCTCCACATGACAAGATGTGAGGGCTTATGAGTCCTCAACTCACCATAGCCTTTCATCTTGCGCATGTTGGCAAAATCTCAACCATTGAATTCTCTAGAGGATTCTCCCCTAGATATAGAGGATTTATCTTTCATTTTTTGGATATTATGCACTCACATTCAACAAATTTCAATCCTTAAACAAACCTCAACTCTCTTGCATTCAATCCTTGCATCCACCATTATTGGACATTCAAGCTCATCTTGCATCCATTCTAGTCATCTATCTAGCTACCCACATTCATCATTTGAATCTCCATCAAATCCTCATCATTTTTGCATCTATTTTATCACACTCTTTCCATCAAGGAGAACACATTATTAAGCATCAAAGGGCCAACTAGAGCATCAACTCTTGCAAGGGAAAAATATGTTATCTTTATCTTTATTTTGTTTGAGTTAACGTAGCCCTATCTTGAGGTGTTTAGTGTTGTTTTCCTTCTGTTGCATTTTATTTTGCATCACTTAGGATAGGCTCACAACTCTTGATCACATTTTTGGAAAAAAAGCACCTTGGATAAGTACCATGATAAAAATCTAGCAAACAAGCATCATGTGTAAATCCCTCATCTAGCTTACTTCCGTACTTGGGGGAAACTCCATCCCCTTCACCTATTTCCTCCATCTCACTTATCTTACATGACCTTATCATATCCCATTTATCCCAATCCCTCCATCCTCCTTGTGATCTTTATATCAATAGGGGCACACATACATACATGTTTTTGGACACCTCTTAGCATTCATTCACTTCATCCATCGACTATGTTAATCCTTATCCATATCTGTCTCCCTCCCTCATCCATCTATCATATCCTCCTCCATTTATCTCCTTTATCTTCCCATCCACTTGTCTTCCCTCCTTCCTATCTCATCGTGCATGACATTTCTAGAGTGGGGAAATCTACTTCCTTTGTGACATGGTCCTTGGAGACATCATTCATCCATATTTTCATCCCATCCATCTTCCAATTCCTTACCTTTCCATATATCCATCTAGTAACATATTCCTCACCCAAATACTTATCCCTCTATCCATCCATTACAATCCATTCCATCTACCCATCCTTATCTTCCTATCCATCATATCATCCCTATCATCTCTCCATCCTTATCTTCCTACCCATCTAAACAATCTCTTTCATATTTCCATCCTTATCCTTACCAATCCAAACCATTATTTTCATCTCCCCATCCTTATCATTTTATCCATCCATCATAGCATCCATGTCATCTCCCCATCCTTTTCTTCCTATCCATCTATAAATTCCTTTCATCTTTCCATCTGTATCCTTACCAATCCAAACCATTATTTTCATCTCCCTGTCCTTATCTTTTTATGCATCCATCATAGCATCCTTTCCATCTCCCCATCCTTATTTTCCTATCTATCTAAACAATCCCTTTCATCTTTCCATCCTTATCCTTACCAATCCAAACAATCCTTTCCATCTCCCCATCCTTATCTCCTTATCCTCATCCCATCTCGTAATCCCTTGTCATTGGTATCTAGCTATAGGATACTCCCCATGCAATCCAATACCATCTATCTTATCACCATCACTTCTACTTATTTTCACATCTTTTCAATCTCCTATCATTTCTCATGATTCATATATCCATAATATCATCCTCCCAATTCATCTTTTGATGCTTTGGATAACTATCTAATCCCTTAGATTTTTGTAGTCACCATTATCCTATCCAATCCAATAGGTCTATCTTGTCTCACCATATTGGTCCCATCGTTTTATGCCCTTGTCAGGGTTATCTATCATTTGTCTTTGGTCTTTTGTCAAACTACGTTGACCCTACACTTTCACATAGGCAAGGTCGATCATTTGATCCATCCACAGGGATTTTATTTTGTCCGTCTGCTTCTGTCATCCATCAAGGCCTCCATTATCCTCTTCCCACTTTTATCCATGGTTAGTCATCAACCTTTTATTGAACTATAAGGGTTTTGCACTTTCACATAGGTAAGACTAATCTTTGATCATCCCCCAAGCCCCTAGGTCTTTAGGGTATGTCATTCTCATTTCTTGTCCTTACATCTTGTGTCATGTCATCAATATATGCCCTTATCTAGCTGGTTCTCCATAAATGATATCCACTAGCATCATGAGATCTAATTAGTTTTGAGTATCCTGCGTCATATCGATCTTTTAGTTTAGTATCCATCTTCAGTCTCAATAGGATGCATCCTTCCTAACAGACCTCATCACTCCTATCCATCCCCTTGATCCTATGGAAAAGGATATTTGAAATTAATTGTGATCTTCTAATTCTTTTGGATTTTTTTTTATCATTTGAGCTCCCTATTATCATTTTTCATGGTTTCCTTGATCCATCATATCATGGTGTGCTTTGACTGGTAAACATAGGGGTGTATCTTGATCTTTTGTTTGTTGTTGTCTTCCTAGTTGTCCCGCATAGTACCCACCAAGATCCCTACAGTCTTTTGTTATGCCAGGGAATCCTTTGTGCTTGTGGTTATCCCAATACCTAGCCTGACCAAATTCATCATGACTTTTGGGTGTTGGGATAGCCTTCTTGTCTATTGTGTTTGTTTTATGCATTATAAACGAATTAGCCTTGGTTCTTCATACCTAGGCATCCTATGTCTTATGCTATAGCAAAAATTAGTGCTCTAAAAATGGAAATCACATTAGGATTGCATTTCATTTTCCATTCCATTGCATTGCATGTATCATCCATCTTTTCTCATTCATCTTTTCATCAATCCTCATCATTTCATCCTCTTTTCAATCTTCTTGGAATAATATCGATTGTTTATTCTAAACGTCCTCATCATATCATTCTCTCTTTAATCTTCTTAGAATAATATCGATTGGTTATTCTAAGAATCTTTTCCTCCATCATTTTCATTCTTTTCATCCATTTCACATCTCTATCCAATCCTCATACATTCAATCTAATGAAAATCATCTAATCATATCCTTGGTCTTGTTCCCAACCTTGCTACAACCCTTCATCCAATCATCATCATCTTCGCTATCATCTTCGGGATGTATCCTTCCCTAGCCTTTGATGTTGTTTTGGGATGTATCCTTTCCTCATCAACAAAACTTTCATCATCATCATCATCGGGATGTATCCTTCCCTATCCTCATGTTGTTTTAGGATATATCATTGCCTCATCAACAACACTCCATCCATCATCCACCCATTTTGGCTTGTAACTTGACTGGGGAAACATCTCATTTATCCTTACTTCCATTTGTGCTTCATCCATCTCCTATCACTTATCATCCTCTCTTATCCATCACTTTGCATCATCTTCCCTTTCATCATCTCATCCATTTTGAGAGCACACCCCTGTTCTCTTGAACCCACATGTCCTCTCGAGGGGGCATCCTCCATCCCTAATGTTCATCTTCACCCCCATCATTTTTCTTCCTAGTCACTCCTTTGAATGACCAGGGAATCTTTTCCAATCTAACCATCTTCTTCTTGGTTATATCTTTTAATCTTCTTTGAAATTATGCTACTTGTAGCACCATCTCAAAAATGGGAAAAATGTAGACACCTAAATTTTGACACTTGCATTTATCCAAATTCATCCCTTTTCATCTAAATATGTCTTACTTGCATCAATTAATTAATATTGCTATTATTTAATTAATACCCTTAATTCTTCTAAATCCCTAAGGTATTTAGTTAATAATTAAATACCTTACCCTTTATTCCTTTTCTCTAAGAAATTAAATAAATAATACATTTATTTAATTCTTCACATGTCACATCCTCCAACTTTACAAGTTGACACCTAATCTTCATTAGCAACTAACTATATTCTAATCATTGATCAATTAGTCCAATTAAAATCTTTGTCAACTCATTCATCTCCCAAGGAATATTAAATTCCTTTTATTATCCCCATGTGAATTTAAAATTCACACTTATTCCTCCAAGGACTCTCCTCTTCCCCATGTGATCATTGAAAGGTCACATCACTCACACGGGTCAAAATCCTACTTTTTGGGAACCTTGTCTTATCCATAAGATACTCCCAATCATGTGAATTTAAAATTCACATTTATAATACCAACAAATTCTCTCATCCCCATGGTTCCTCACTTGTCACCATCACTCTCACCCCAAGGTACTTACAAGTAACTCCACCTCACTTGTACTCCCTCCACCTCATTTGTCCTTGTGACACTTCATACTCCACATGGCAAGATGTGAGGGATTTTAAGTCCTCAACTCACCAGATCCCTTCATCTTTCCCATGTTGGAAAAATATCAACCATTGAATTCTCTAGAGAATTCTCCCTCAAATATAGAGGATTTCTCTTTCATTTTGGGACATTATGCACTCACATTCAACAAATTTCAAGCCTTACATCCACCATTATTGCACATTCAATCTCATCGTGCATCCATTCTAGTCATCTATCCAACTACCCACATTCATCATTTGAATCTCCACCAAATCCCCATCATTTTTGCATCCATTTTATCAAACTCTTTCCATCAAGTAGCACACAATATCAACCATCAAAAGGCCAACCAAAGCATCAACTCTTGCAAGGTAAAAATCTGCTTTCTTTATCTTTATTTTGTTTGAGTTAATGTAGCCTTATCTTGAGGAGTTTAGTGTTGTTTTCCTTCTTTTGAATTTTATTTTGCATCACTTAGGGTAGGATAAAAAATCTTGATCACATGAACATTAGTGGTATTTTATGGGTTCACTTTCCTATTTTTTCCATTAAACATTTTAAATATTTTGATTCTTATTTGATAGTTGAGTATTTTGTGGAATTTCTTATTTTTGTAGTGCTATCTGAGATTGAATTTCTCTCTTTCTCTTAGATGATCTATCAAATTAAGTCTTTCATCTAATTCTATTTCTCTTGTCTCATTCTTAGACTACATATATTTTTGAACATCAAGGAAATGAATTTATTGTTAGATTTCATCCCTTTATGATCCGCATGGAGAATTAGTATGAATGTTAGAAATATTCTCTTCTATAGTTTCATCCCTTACATCATAATCATGCACTTGTGCATTTCATATATTCCTTATACCAATGAGTGCATTATTTCTTCTTATTTCTTGTTTAAGTCTATGTTATTTGGTCAATTTTTGTAATGCCCTACCACGTACCCTAGAGGACACATGCTAACAACCTAAGGTGGAACATTTTTTTTTTTTTTTGAAAAGTACAAAATTCACTTGTATGCAATTAGCATTAATATTAAGTTTTCTAGTATAAGTCCTCTAGGGTCCATGACAACATTACTTCTCACCCATCTAAAAATTAACATGAAACCTTAAAGAAACATTGCAATAATCAAGTACTAACATCATTACAAAGATTGCATCAAAACATTCCACTTATTTGAATCGTCAATAAAGTAGAACCATAACATGTTTACATCGAATTAAATTGATTCAAATCATTTAATTACAAATATAATGCCAACTAACTCTAGTCCATTACATAGTAGTGTTCTTCATTAGATACATCGATACATTTACATTCTAAATAAAGTTATCTCCTCAATTTCCAGTGAGGAGTGAACATCAAACATGAAACATGATACATCAATGTGGTACAATACAAATACAAGTATAACAAATCCCGAGGGACGGTGCAATGCTAAAGTCCACAAATCAAGAGAAGTCATCACGACACGTACAAAAGAAGGGAACCCAATGGAGATCGAAAAATATTCCACCCAACCACATGGAACTCGAAGGCCCACCCCCATGCTAGGAGATAACAGAGGTTCCCACCATCACTGACAAACATGCATAAGATTAACATGACATACAAGAAAAAGTAGAACATCAACGATATTACACCACAGAAGGACAAAGGTACAAGACAACATATGGTTGACATGACAGTGCTGAACAATCATGAAACAACAACAATAACAGACAAAACATTTCTAGAGGTACAAAATCAACTAAGGGGATGTAAAGAACCAAGGGAGTACAAATTTGTCGTAGGAGGGAGTGTCATCGCATGATTTCTATGGGTTACCCTGGCGTAACCTTCCTAGGCTATCAGACCCCCATACTGGGTTACCCTGGCTGCCTCTATCGGCCACCAGACCCCCATAAAAACTATGCAGCACCAACTTACCTTCCAAATAGACCAGGCAGTTGGTCTTGCCATTCTAGGTCTTCCCGACTCATCTCAAGCCTATACAATCACTTGAGCCATGAGTGAGGCATTATCTTATTTGATTAGTGTTTTATCTACCCAACACCCCCTAATTAATTAGTTAGATTATCACTTGATTATACTCTTTGTGAGTTACCTTGGCGCCCCTTTGTGTGTCGGACCCTCATTGAGAGCTACTCCCCTACTGACAACTAGGAAACCAAATAAATCAAACACAAAGCCACTTGCGCAATCACAAAACTCAAATCAAAGTCACATGCTGAGGCATAATTCCTTCCTGCTCATAGATACCAAAGTACCAAACACAACTATAATCACACTATGCAAGACTAACGACCATCTTAAAACAATATAGCTTCCAAATAGCAAAATAATTCAAATTTTCCAAGAAGGGAACATTTCACCCTAGGGTATGTGCAGGATCATCATGGAAAAAATAGGCCCTTAAGTGGCAAAAAATTCAGAAAAATTAGTGTTAGGCAAGTTGATGTAAAAATTTGAATAAATTATCTATATTATTTCAAAAATATGTAAGAATAGAATCTCTAGAAAATTGAATTTAGTTTCTAAACTACTAGGTTTATTTTAAAAAAAAAATCTATTTGGTGAAAATTTAAAATTTCAAAGTAGTAGTACTTAAATTTTAGGGAAAAAATAAGAAGTAGGTGTCTGTCTGACCACCCTAACCATAATAAAATGATAATATTTTTTTATAATATTTTATATATAAGTAGAGGAATCATGTCTAGATGTGATGCATATTTTTTTGTAATTTTTTCCCATGTAAATAGTTAATTATGAATTTTTTATTACAACTTTTAAAAAATATAAAAACTCATACATCTGACCACCTTAACTTCGTCAAAACTTCACGAAAATTATTTTTTCTTTTTTTAATCCTATAGTATGTGAAGAATAAAATGTGACGCATATTTTGGATTCAAAAAATGTGATACTGTTTGAAATCTATAAATATTTTTCAATCAGCATATCGATTAGGACTTTAGTCATAATTCTAATAGAAAATTATTAATAATTATTTATTTAATTCAAATTAAAGCATAATTTATATTGCTAGAAAGCTGAGAATCTCCTCTAAAAACCCTTTTTGTTTCATCAATTTTGGGTAAAAAAAAAGTCGTCAACCACATACCCTACAAATACCCATAATATTGCCACTTTTTGGCCCATCATGATCCTGCACATAACCCCTAGCCTCTAGAAGATACCCTAATGTTCACTTACATGAAGAGCTTACAATACCCAAAACAATCCCAAACAATTCTTCTTTCATGATCGTTCAAAACTTTCACAAATCACTCAATGAGTACATAATAGACCAAAGACGCCAACATTCCACTTTTCATGAAATACAAATCCTTATTAAATCTAGATTCATTACATATTTCTTAATACTTAATGTTCTTCTATTTATTAATTAATTTACAATCATATAAGGTAACAAGACCACAAGCATAAGGATATCACATAAATAAACTTATATATTTCTTTATATTTATATTTTACTTAAATATTTACTCACAAGATGTTCATAATACCCAAGTGCATAAAAGCATATACAAAATATCTATATTTAATGGACTCCACAAACAATTTAATCAACTCAACCTCCATTCTTTATATCACAAATTATTTAATTCTAAAAAATTGTTTTTTTTCTATAATAACCAAAAACAAATTTTACATATTTAATTTACCCTAAAAGTAATTTAAAAGGATTATAAGCTTAAAAGGAATCATATACAATTATTTATACTACTCCTACCTACTTAAGATATTATTTACTTTTCCCTAGACACTTATTTACAAATATTTATTTATAGGAGATAACCTAAGGGAACCTATTCATACTCAATTTGGTTTAAAAGATTCCTTAAAAAAAAAAAAGGAGAATATTCTCCCTTTACTTTATTTAAGGGGTAGCTTAAATTAAAAACTACCACGTAGACTTCTCTTTCTTTCCTTAGACTTAAGGAATTTAATATAGTTTACTTTATTTTGAAGATTGCACTATACAGTGAAGCATTGTAAGACTAAGGCTAACCTCCTTACATGTGCGAATGGCTATTTCAGATTTCAAACATATAATGTGCAGACTACATATTAAGCACACTACGCACTACATACAGACCTAAAAATACTATCAACAGGGAACGCATGGTACACTCGCTTATATTAAAAGAACATCATGATTTTAAAATATCCACTAAGCGTTGTTTACAACCATCTTTAGATTCACAAGGAGCGTTTTAAAGGATTAGAGTATATATATTTACTAGAGTTTGTAGTAGGGGCGACGGATTACAAGAGGCAATATTCTATAGTCAAAAGGGTAGAGGGTTGAATCATATTAAAGATGATGATTTCTATAGATTTAACAGTGAATTCATTGTTTCCTGAAGGCATCGTACTTCTTCATCCAAAATTAAGGCATTGAATGCCTTTGGTTGCAAGATGTGTAAAAGATTATATTAAAGGAAAAGCACAGCAAGAAGGGCGGTAGAAAAAAAAGAAATCAAAGATAAGGATTAAATTATCAGTGCTTCATGGCGCGAACGAAACGGAAAATACAAGAAGTAAGCTTGGTCTTCTCAAGAACTCTCGATGTTAAATAATGTTATAAGGAAATTTCCCCTAGATTCAAGGATCGAAGCCGATCAACATGCAGTTCATTGATCTATTTCCATAGTCGATCTGCTACAAAGGAAGAGTCTGAAAGGCATAGAGAGCTATGTTGGTGATTCTGGAAAACTTCGGCTTACAAGGTTTATCCAAACATACGCCTATAGTCACATGAGCCAGTGCAGAAGATTGTGGGACAGACAGCCATACAATGAATTCGTCCCAATTGTTTTGGCTAATGAATAGATATGTGCATTAAACTACAACATACACTGACATAGTCCACTAAGGTTACTTAACAAGATTATCAAGTAAATTTATTTATAAGATGAATCCCCATCTAAAACAATAAAGGGAAGGAAAACAACAAAGCCAAGATCTCAACAAACATGATATGCATCATCAAAACATTTTGAGAATGATGGTGGGTGCGACCTAAGCAAGGAGCAGGTGCAGAAAGCATAGTCATGTAGGTTATATAAATGTATACTTTGTTCATAACTAAAGGAAATTACTCTCTCTTAGGCGCTGATAAGGAAGGAAGAATAGGGAATAGAGGATAGCCAACAGCCTAAACATAGTAGGTGAAAGAGTATAATGGCAAAGAGTACCCATGGGGCTACCTATAAAGGATAAGCATGGCACAATCTTTAAAAGAAAGTCATTGAATGGAATATAATCTTGATCTGGTATAATCTAACTTATGGAGTTGCATCGACAGGAGATGAATCTATATCAAATACAACTTACAGGCATGGCAAATAAAAGAGGTACATACTTTGCAAACATTTCAGGCGGAAAAAAAGGTTGAGAGGTAAGGCATGCGAAACGATAAAATAAGACACATACAGTTGATAAAAGTAAACCAAAGCCACAGTATTCGGACATTCCACTAATTTACCATTTTTGTTTCAAAATAAAACAGGATTTTTTTAACAGAGGTAAGAAGCAATGGAACCTGGAATATTTCGGTTGATTACACTGAGTTAATGTCGGAGGTGTGTTTTCCAAACAATCTCTGTCAACGGCCTCAACAATTTCTTTATCCAAACCCCCCACCCCCATTCCAAAGCCTCTCCAGCCCTCTTAATCCCTACAGCCTATTCACAAATCCAATATTTTCAGGCTTTTTGAACCAGTTTTCCCGAAAATTCCCCTATGAAAAAGCCCCTAAAAAGGCCTTTATTTTTCAAAAATCTAAAACTAAAGAAGAAGATTCCCCACTTTAATTTTATTTTTAGCCAATAAATTTAATTTTGCAGCTGCATGCATTGGGTGACTGCCATGTCTCCTTTTTAGAATAAAACTGACTTAATTATTGACACATTAATGTCTTTCTATTTGTGGTTATTTATTAATTGCAACTTTCCAATTTAATATTTTATTTCATATTTTATCATTTTAATATAACTTTTAACGTTTAATTGTCAATACTTGTCATTTAAAAATCACCTTTCAATATTCTATTTTTCTTACTTCCACTTCGCATTAAATTTTTATTTTATTATAACATTAGTTGTAAAAGAATTTATCTCAATATTTCTTTTAAATCATAAAATTTAATTTATTAAAATCAAGTGAATATTTATAAATAACGTACTTAATTAAATACTCAATTACATACATACTTTATTTAATTATACCAAGGTCTTAAGTTTCATTATTTTCGATCATAATGAGATAATCAAACAAACCACAATCATAAGCATAACTCGAAGAGACTTACTATCAAATATTACCAATCCAAATAGCAGAATGAAATACAGAGCCACATCAACAAAGGTAGACCAATTCACACCCAATAGACAGTATGAGGTGCAGAGGGGCATTACACTTTTATTATTATATTATCAATAGAGTCATCAAATTATACCAGGGCATTGGTCTATTAAAACAATTAAATCTTCTCCTCTACTAGATCTACCAACTGCTTCTATATACCAGGAATTTTTAGTGTGAGAATTACTAGATTATTTATCCTTTCATTTAGAACTTTATCTTCTTGTGAATTAAGGATATCATGTCCCTGTTGGTTCCTACATTTTCTTCTCCTCCCCATGTTCAAATATTTAGGTTTGATTGATATTTATAGGTTGAGTATTTAATAGAGTCACCACTATTCTTTTAGAAGATACTTAATTTTCCTTATAGTAGCTATAAATTTATGAATATCAAATAAGAAACTTCACTTCTTACTTTATTTTTATGTAATTTGTAAAATTGTCAACTTGTAGAATGATATATCTAATGGTTAAAAATAAGTTCAAGTAGCAAGGTATTCAAGATTATTTTAGTAATCAAAATTTTATCTTGTCCCCAAAAATACTGTCATTATTAGGTCCTACAAATGAAATTCCAAAATCCTAGAACTTCTATTTACCTATAAGGCTAGGGTGTTATCATCAAGAAGGTAAAGTAAGGGTCCATCAATAAAATAACGATGGTTAAATGCCTATAAAATAGAGTGGATAAAATCTATTTAACTTTGAGCTTAGCTTAGATTCAAGAGGGTACATTCATAGAGGCAACCTTAATAGACTTTTAAATTAGTTAAAATACAACATGATAATTAAAATTAGCATCTATACCCAAATATACAGTTTACTCCTATATTTGCTACTAGGTCAAGATCAACTCATTGCATTAAACATATTATAGTTGATATGATACTTTTTATCTATATATGTTGGTAATAGTTGTATTATAATACTTTAAAGTGTTTTTATTTAACATTTTATAGACATCGACAAAATAAAAATTTACATTGAACATAGTTCTCTAAAAATATAACAACCTAGTTTGTTTAATATTTTCCTTTGTTTACATCATTATACCATGAAAATTTGAAACACAAAAATAAAATTTATACTCCTAGAAATACTCTAAAATAATTTTATTGATTTATAATATGTATGGACGGTCAAATTATTCAATACCAATGCCATATTGGCTCATAAACTCACATTCAACCATTAAAACAAGAAAATAGTAAATTACACTAGAGACATGATAGACAAAATTCATGTCTACTTAAGAATAATTTATCAAACTTGTAAATATTAACATATAAAAAGAAAGACACCATTACAAAAAATTATCTACAATGTGTTAAAGTGCTATAAAAATTTTCTCAGTAAATGTGATGGAAGAAACCCTCATAGGATGAATAAATGCCACACTTCTTTACAAAAATAAATTTATCAAAATAAAAAATTTGTATAGAGATGATGAGTGTAGGGCTCTGGGGAATTTGAATGGTTAGTTGTCATTGCTACTTCCTAGAGCTTTGTGTTAACAATAAGGAGCTCAAATTGGTGATCTTCATTGCTCTTGGATTCTTTGTCCTCTTGTGTTCCTCTTCCTTTGGTTTTCTTATTCTCTTGTTGGCTTTTTTTTGTTCGCTTGGATATTTAGTTTGGTTTGGTTTGGTGTCTTTTGATCATCTTAATTGTATTACTAGGTTTTTGAGCCATTCTAAAGTTTAAAATTTTAAATTTAATCTCACCCTAGATTTTGATTTGTTCCTTCCCTCAACCATAAATTAGACCATATATGCAATTTGTTGCATAATATTGTTACTCAAGCTAGTATCCACTCTCAGGCCACTTGGCCATGAGAGATGATGCAAACATAGGCATGAAAGGGACATCAATTAATGAATAGTTAGTTGTTTGAAGTCTTGAGGGAAAGATAGAAGGTAAATTAACACGTAATAATAATTCATTTTTTCATACTGAGATGCTCTAAATGTAGATGCTATCAACAAAGTGCTCCTTGGTTCTACATAATTTATAAAGAATGATGGAAGACCCCACATGGGCAGACCAATCGAAATGAGAGGAGGAGGACATTTGGGGTCTACAATAGATGGATTGAGAGGGGGAGGCTTTGCCATAGGAAGCTCAAGTAGACCAAGAAACAATGGTGAGTTTCCTCCTAAGCCCAAAATTCTTTCAATTTCTCTAAATTTTGATATGCTACAAGATATGGAAGTAGAAGAAACAAGATTAAATTATATTTCTATATATTTGGTTTATTTAGGTATAATTTTTCTACCTTCTCATAAATTCTTTGATGATTGGATCACATCAATATGGGAAAAAATTTGGGTATACACATAACTTTATGTAGAATGATTTAGTAGGGATTGTTTTTTGTTTTCTTTCAAAATCATGGTATGTAGGAGAGAGTTGTAAAAAATGAATTTTAGAACGTGGGACAATCCTTGTTCAGAGCCTTGCCTTGGGATCCCAAGGAGAATTTTGAGGAGGTAGTAGCTAACTCGTCACCAAGATGGCTAGAAATAAAAAACTACCTCCCAAGCTATAGAAATTCACACCCAACTTCCTAAAAACCCTCAAGAAAGTGGAATAGGTCAAGGATTTTAGGGTGACCCTCCCACACCTCAATGCCAAGGTTCTTATTTTAGTACCCCTAGATGTTGAAATCCTAAATGTTATTGCAGTTCAATGTGGAAACAAAATTGTGAGCCATGAGGTGGAATTACTTGGGTCTTTGAATTCATGCTTCTACTATAAAAAATGACCACATTAGAAATGATTTCCCCAATGTGAGGCATAAACTAGATGGTGTTTTTGAACCAAATATGTGAAATACCATGCCAAACAACCAAATTAATTAGGGTAATATGGCCCCTGAAAGTGTAGAAGTTAGAAATAATAATTCTGAGGTAGTGAGGGAAGATACTCCCCCACTTGTTTTGAAAATCAAGATGTAATTATGTTAGAACATGGTACCATTTTTCTAGAAGACCCCCTATTTGATGGTGAAATAAAGGTTATCCAAGACAAGAAACCCTTTGCTCCCAAGCCCTTGTATATTATATTACCAAGGAAAAATAGAAAACATTCCCCCAAGTCAAATAAATTCTCAACAATTACCCTTACAAAAAATTCAAGCTAAAGTTGTCGAAATAAGGGAAAAAAAAACTTCTCTACCAACCAATTAGTTGTAACCACATGCCTAGCTAATAAACCTAGCTTGAAAATGGTTAATATCTTGTTTCAATCATGGGAAGGAATTGGTAATATCTTGTTTCAATCCTCTTTACTCATGCTTATGTGTAAACCCCTCTACTTTGGCTAATGATTTGGGTCTTCCAAAGGAGGATGACAGGCTATTGTCAGGTCCTAAAACTTTAGTTAATAAACACATTCATATATCGATCGAGTAGTATCCAAATGTTGTATGCAATAGAAGAAATGTCAACTATGTCTCTCTCAAGTTTTCTAAATACCAAACCACTAAATACAACTATAAACTAAAATGCTTCTAACTTTGAAAGCATTAAATCATCCATCTAGAAAGATGGAAATAAACTAAACTAGAAAGTTTAAAACTATGAATCTTGAAAGCATCACCACTAAGCTAGAAAGCATGGAAATGATTAATCAAAAGAATATGTAAATTGCTAAAGAAGTAAAAATCATAAAGAAACTAGGAAACATTGATCTAGTGCAAAAGATAACAATCCAACAACTAACATAAAATGATTTAATAGAAACAATTGAAGGAAGGTGCTCCAGAACTTCAGATACTAAACTCGAAGACTATAGACTTAGCTACAAGCTATAGGACTGACACTAATAGTATGACACACACATGAAAATGAATTCCAATTTTAATTTTTATCTATTAAAGAAAAGTACAAAATGAAAAGTAAAATACTTATCTTTCTATCTATAACCCTTGAGTGGCTATCTCTCAGGTATTTCTATAGACATCTTAGATCACATGCACTGGTAATCTCCAAGTTACTTCATTCAAAATATTTCATTCACATTAGTTAGTACTTCAAAGAGTGGAAGGAAAACTCATTTTTATTCATATGGTAGTTTTACTCAAAAAGACATGTTGGAAGCATAACGATATTCTTTTGTATTAATCATTTGCAACACTTGCATGTTTTTATATGAAAGTGGCTAACAAAATCGTATTTTCCAATAGATAAAGTCTTTAACAGACTGTCAACGACTAATGGAATTTAAAGCCCATGACATGAAATATTAAAGAGGCTCGACGTGAGCCATAAAGTTTTTGAAACTGAAAATAATAGAACTATGAAGATTGAACCCATAACGTATGCTCCTAGAATTTTGGCACCCACTCACTTGTTTTCACAAGTGTTAAGATCTACATCCATTTCCCTTTTGAATGGAATGGTAATCAAGAGTGAAATTTGACCTGTGAAATGTTCAAGGAGTAAACTATTAAATCAACATAAGTTAGCTTAATTGGACTAATTTCAAGAAGTAAAGTTTGCACGCTTATTCATAAAAGGAGAGTAATTATTTATCCTAAAGGTAATTAATTGGTAGGGTAAATTGGGTTGAAAGGTATAGGTTTTCATATTGATCCCATTATATTGATGAGGTTATTTCTACCTCATCATTTCCTCCCCTTCCTAAGCTCGAGCAAGTCATCATTCTCTCTGCTATGTTCCCTATCCTTGATTGCTTTTATTCATCTCATACTTGGAACTGAGATCATACAAGTTATCTTCCTCTATATCTAGCCACTTTGGGTCCCTCAAGAATCCCTGATGAAAAGTGACTCTTTGTACCCACCTTGCAAAACTATCATCACTTTGGTCCAAATTGGTATATTCTAAACGAGGTGGTGAAAGATGGAGAGGAGGTCTATACCTCATACCAATCTAATTAATCTTCAATTCTTCAAGGATTTTTTCCAAGCTACTCTTGAGATACATAGTCCAAGATGGGTATAATTCTCTTCACATGCATGCCAAGTTGGTCCTATCAATTTTGGCCCTTGTTCCTAAAAGTGATCATAGCATAACTAGAGGTTGTTATTGTACTTGCTTTGTACTTCCTTTTTAAGTCAGAAGCCAAAAATTTGTGCCTTGAAAGAGAAGGGTTTCCTATGAGGATATCTCATTTGCAATCCCATAGTCTTTTCTGCATGTCAATATTCTCTTTACTTATCTTGCCAATGAAGCCAATTTATCATTGTAGATAGGAATGATCTCAATTGCACTTCTCCCACAAAGAAATTTGTATATTTTTCTAGGAGAAAATTATGAACAAAGAACTCACATAACAAATCTTGTTGCTCAGGGAGTGACTCAATAAATATTTTTACAAATTCCTTGTCATCAAGATCATGTGGCTAATTTTTGTGAATTATTTGTAATTTCCATCTTAAAATATGTTCATTAAGAAACATGGAGTACATCTTAGATGGTCTTCTATAGGCTAATAGTAATTCACAAATTTCACAATCATCTTGTTTACCCCTATATGCTTGATGAAAATATTCTTTTAACATTACCAATTCCCTCTTTAGCCTATTATTCTTAAATTCCTCACACTTTAAAAGATAGCAATGCTCTATCCATTTCATTAATATTGGAGGGATGTGTACCTATAACCATTCTATAACAATAGGTTTAGTTTGTGTCTCCTTTGATTCAATAATTGGTTTAGTGTCACTCTCTTGCAAATATTGCTCTAATTCCACAATCTTACTCATAGAAGCATTCAATTCAGTCTCCTGTCTACTCCTTTCTTCTTCAAAAGCACTGAATAATTGCATAACTTGTGTTGCATATCTTGTTGATTCCATTGTTGAATCTCGTACTACAACTGTTCAATGAGCTTGTCTTTTTCCTCTATCTATGCTATCAATTTTGCAATTTCCTAGACTCTTTTATTTACAATGGTAGTTTGTACCTCAATATTTTTTTTTTGGTTAATTTTGTGCTTCATCATCTTGTAGCCCAGTTCTTAGTTCCACAATTTCTTCTTTTAATTTTTCTAATTTCTCGCTTCTCTAGCTAAATTTTGTATCCCCTGTGTCCACAAAGAAGGATGAGTGAGGAATTTCCACATCAGCATGAGGCACATTTTCTTCCTCAGTATCCTCAAGGAAGGGATGAGTGATGAACTTCTTTATCAACAAGGAGGCACATTTTCTTCAATTTCAGGCATACTTCCCACTCTGTCAAGAAAAGGAGAAAGTCCCTCCATAGGTTCATCTTCAATCTACTCTAAATGTGGCAACTGTGTTTTCTCCTCCTCCTACACTTTGGGTGATGGGGTCTTCTTATCCTCTTCCATAGGAGATTGATCACCTTGCTTTTTTGTTTCATTTATTTCCTCATTATCATGTGGACTATCAATTTCTACCACCTTTTTTGGAGTCCTAGCCTTCTTCCTTTTTGAAGTAATACCTATATCTAGGGTTCAGTTTCATTGGATCATAAAGAAAACCTTTTACTTCTTCGTAGCGGAGGATTCATTTGAAAGGTAACTTTGCTTCATTTCTTCCTCTTATGAGGAGGTTCCTCTTCATCTCCTAAGTGCATAATTTCCACTTCCCCTTCCTGTCCTAGGGTTTTGCAAAGTTTCTAATGCATCACCATTGGGAGCCGTTGAGGTATGTTGGGATTCAAGAGCATCTAATGCCTCCATGAAGGGTTCTTCTAATGATTGTTCTTTTTTCTTGGAAGATCCTCCCTCCTAAAGCAACCTTCCTGGTTCTACATTTTCAAATTTCCACATAAACCTTTGCCACTTCTTTTCTAGCTTTTTACAAAAATAATATTTGCATATTAACTATATGAGACCGTGATTTTTGAGGGGCCTTGACCCAACTTTATACTTTTCCATCATAGAGGTGATTGAATGACATAGGAAGGATGGTAAATTTACCCTAAGAGAAGGGTCCTTAATGTTGTGATGTAAATGAGTCAGCAGACGAAAGGGGGTCCCACTACTGTAGTCATTTTTCCCTCATAGGTGAAATACTTAATTATCTAGGCTACAACAGAGCTTCAGGGTTCTAGAAGAGACATTTTATGGATTCCCTTATTTTTTCCCTTGGTGCTTATGGTCATTACAGGTTGGGGTTCCCCTTCCCTATGAAATAGTTCTATTAATTTTTGATAGGGAACATGGGAATTTTTATTTAAATCAATTCCCTTATTTTCAAGACTGGAAAGACAAGCAATGGTTTTCTTACTTACCCAGAATCACTTGTTGTGCACCAAGATTTTCCCATCTATGAAATTATCAATGAATTCCTTTACAAGCTACTATGCATACCCTTCAAATTGCTTCATGAATTCCAGCCACCCAACTTTCTAAATAAAGCTACAATATTTCCCAATGCCAACAATGGAGCTATAGAAGTTGGCTCAGACTTCTTCTTAGCTCCTCCCATTTTCTTTGTTTCTTTGCTAGTTGATGAGATTCTGTAAAACTCTGTAATTCTTTCCTTACTAAATTACAAATGGAAAAATAATTTTGTGTCGATATACCCAATGAAGGAGGAGTTAATTATCACCTTTCTTGTCACCTTACTGAGTAATTATGATGAGATTTCATGGGGAATTACACAACTACTATTGTACTTTTAGAAATTGTGTAAAGGATCAAGTTTCAAAATTTCAAGGAAGAATGAATCATGCCAACTAATTAGCCTTCATTCATTTGAAATATGTACTAACTCTTTAAATAAATAAATTTGTGTGTACCTTATGTCTTGACATTAGATCGAATGTCACTCACTTGTTCTGATGTATCTGGATAGTCATATGGTTGGTGAGGGTGGAAACAAAGAATAATGGCACATATGGGATGGTTGAAGTGGCAGAAAAAATTATTATGAAAAAAAGGTGTCATAATAATTTGATTTATTATGGAGGGATTTGGTATGATGTGCCAAAATAATCATTAGGGAGAAAATCTCAAAGCGGCATAAAATCAAATGATAGGAATGCATGAAACTTAGGAAAAATTAAAAGATTGGAAAGAAAATTTTTACAAAAATTTAGAGTATTACCCAAAAATGCAACTAAAGTAGAGGAAAGGAGAGTTTTAGAACATCATAGAGAGATGTCATCAGAACATGGTAACAAGATAGAAGATTATGGAGCATTGCTGGAAAGATGCAATCAGGACAACAACCAGAGTTTCTAGAGAATCATCGAAAGATGTAGCCAGAACAATAACCAAAATTTATGGAGCATCACCAAAAGATGTAGCTAAAACAACAACCAAAATTTTTGGAGCATCGCCGAAATATGCAGCTAGAGCAACAACCAAAATTTTTGGAGCATAGCTAAAAGATGCAGCCAGAGCAACAATCAAAATTTTTGGAGCATCGATGAAAGATGTAGCTGGAGCAGCAACCAAAATTTCTAGAGCATCCAAATAGAATTCTGAAACACTCAAGCAGAATTCCAGAACATCGATGAAAAGATGTGGCCAAAAGGAAGAAACAACATAATTCTAGAGCATCACTAAAAGGATGCCACTAGAGGGAAGAAAGATGTGATGTTTTGGCCTTGGATTTTGGAAGCATCATTGAGTGATTTGTTAGAATGCAATATCAAGATGAGGACCAGGACAAGTTTGTTGTATAGCTTCCAGAGCATTGCAACAACAAGTTATGGAGCCTCACAATAATCGACCTAAAAAATTCTAGAGAATCATAGTAGGGTGTGCTAGAATTGTGTTCACCAAAAAGAGGAAGTCCTACAAAATATAGACAAAATATTAGTCAAGTCCAAATGGTGAAGTTGATGAAGAAATTGAAGAAACATCTAAAATTTATTTATTTAGTTGTAACAAGAATGTATTTGACAAAACTATATTGACCCTGCCACGACAAAGTCAATGTAGTGGATTTCTCCCTACATTTCTACCATTTTTGTAAGCTCCTCTTTATTAACAGGCTTATGGTATATGTGTAATCGGTGCCCATTAACTAGAAGAGTTTAGGTATCACTATCAATAGGTTTCAACTAGACCAAACCATTAGCAAACACTTAAAAATTTTGTATGGTCCAAGACAGTGTGTCCTGATTTTCCCTTGATGATCCTTGTATCTAGAATTAAACAATAATTCCCAACTCTTTGATATTTTTATCATTCCAGACCTTATGTTGTTGCTGGACTAGTTTAGTTTGATGGACGACATCCAAAGAAAGTTCGTCTAGTTCACTAAGTTTCAAAACTCTCTCAATTTGGGCCCATTTGAGATCCATGCCCAATTCCATGACTGTTCTAATGGTTTGGAGTGTGAATTCAATGGGTAAGAGGGGATTCTTCCCAAAGAATAAATCATAGGGACTATAGCTAGTAGTTGATTTACAAGTTGTGTTGTAGGTCCAGACAACTTCTGGTAGTTTCCTACCCCAGTCTTTCCTTCCTGAAGAAACCGTTTTTGTTAAAAAAATTTCCAACTCCCTATTAGTGACCTCAATGTATCCATTTTCCTATGGGTGGTAGGGTGAGGAATTATTGCGACTTACTTGGAAATGATCTGTGAATGCCAACACAACTTTAGACATAAACTAGGGGCCCTGGTTTGTGACAATTGCCCTTGGAGCTCCGAATTTGAGGAATTTATTTTTGTAGAGGGAATCAGCTACCTGTTCCTCACTATCAATATGTAGGGCTTGCACTTTTTCCCACTTACACTTTCGCCCACTTAGTTAGGTAAATGGTATAGACTAGGATGTACTCTTTTCCTTGTGAAGGAGGGTCTATTGGCCAATAAAATCCAATCCCCATTTTTCAAATGGTTAAAGGAATACCTAAAGCTATAGGGGAATTTCGTTAGAGGTCATTGGCCTTCCTACCCTTTGGCACTCATCACATTGGTGAATGTATTTCTTGATATCCTTGTGCATTGAAGGCCAGTAGTATCCTACTCCCAAAATCTTGTGAGTTGTATTTTTAGTAGAATAATGCCCCCTCCTGAAGGGTCATCATGACAAGCTCTTAGGATACTATAGGTCTTGTTTGAACTAACACACTGTCGTAAAACCATATCAGGTCTGTATCGAAACAAGATTCCATTAATCTGTTTGAAAGGTTCACTCTCTCTCACAAGTTGTTTCTTCTTCTTTGATGAAAAGTGAGATGGTACTTCTATGGTGGCTAAATGATTCACAATGTTGGAAAACAAAGGGGTTTTAGTGGAGATGGTGAACAAATTTTCATCTGGAAACTAGTCTTGTATCGGATCAAAGTCACCATCATATTTAATCTAGGATAAGAAGTATGCAACTACATTGGATTTCCATGGTTTTTCAACAATTGTGACACTAAATTCCTAGAGGAGAAGTAATCACCTAATTATCCTTGCATTTACGACCAATTTGTTCATGAGGTACTTAATGGTTGAGCAATTTGTATGCATTGTAACTTTATATCTCATGACATAATGTCAAAATTTATTGATTGCATGCACTATAGCCAATAATTCTTTCTCTATTGTGGTATAGATCTATTTTTGTTGGCATCAAATTCTTGTTAATGAAGTATATAGAATATTTTCCCTCATTCTCATCTTCTTTCCCTAGAACCACTCTAATGGCATCATTAGATGTGTTAGCATAGATATGGAATGGAAGGCTCCAATTAGGTCCTTGAAGGATAGGGGTAGAAATGAGTCTCTCCTTGATAATTTAAAATGAATATTGGCACTCAGGCATCCAAATGAAGTCTATGTTTTTCTGAAGGAGAGAAAACATAGGGGATACAATTTTACTAAAGTTTTCTATGAATCTTTAATAGTATCCAACATGCACTAAGAAACTCTTGACATTAGTCTCAGTTTTTTGGATCTTGAGTTGTATGACTTCAATTTTCTAAGGATCAATCTTAATCCCTTCGGCTGAAATATGATGTGCCAACACTATTCCTTGTTCCACCATTATCAAAAATTTCTCATGACCTAGGGATAAATGATGATCCTCACACCATTTTAATACCTTGTCTAGATTCATGAGGGATTAATCAAAAGTTGAACCCTACACAACATGAAGTCATCCATATAAACTTAACACACTCATTTACTAACTTAGTTTAATATAGCTAGGATGGCCCTTTGAAACATTTTAGGAGCATTACATAGCCCAAAGGGAAGAACCTGATATGAAAATGTCCTTCAAGGGAAGGTAAAGGTCATCTTATCTTGGTCTTTTGTTGCTACTTGTATCTGGTTGTATGCACTAAATTTTTCCAAAAATGAAAAATATTTCCTCCTAGCCAAGTTATCGAACTTGGTCCATGAATGGAAGGGGGAAATAATCTATGTGTGTTGCTTTATTAAGCTCCCTATAGTCTACACACTCCACTCCCCATTCTTCTTTGGAACTACAACCAAGAGTGACACCAACTTGCTATCAAAAATTGGGTAGATAAATCCTACCTGTAAGATTTTTTCAATTTCTATTTTAATGATGTCTTTTAGAGCAAGATTGAGTCTCTCTTGTGGTTGGTGAATAGGTCAAACATCTTCAGTATACATATGGTGCGTACACACACTAGGATGTATTCCTCTCATATATGTATAGTCCCAAGCGAATGCTTTGGATCTATTCACCAGGGTGTCAAAAAATCTATGTTCTTCCATCTTAGTTAGCCAACTCTTGATGTTCAAAGTTTTTCCTAGAAGCAACATAATGGTTTTGACTCTCAAATGGTTGGACATGACATTGTACATGGACCTTATCAGTGTGTTAAGTGGACAACTGTGAGTTACAGTTTGATGAAGCTAAGCAACATCTACAAAGAAATGGTGAGTTTTTGGAACTAGGTTCATCAAAGGACAAGGTAATCCTATGAAACTGGCACCATCAAATTCTGCATGATCAATTTTGATTAGGTGTCCCAGGATTTCTTCTACATGTGACATTTCCTCACTACCTGAATCCATGGCAAGATTTTCCACATCATTCTCCAATTCATCCTATAATTCTTCACCATGCTGTTTGATAACTACCATGGATAATGAAGCCAAATTTTCCTATTCATTGGGGCTTTCCAGTTCAAGAACCTGCACTTTATTATGTTTGGAAGGCTTGGCAGGAGGATCCAAAAACAAATTTTTTCTATTAGATCCATGTGATATGGTCATTCCTCCCTCTCTGTATTCAATTTTGGCTAGAACAATAGCTAACCATGGTCATCCCAAAATTATTGGGTAACTTTCTTTGGGTGTAAGGGATTCAATTATCTAGAAATTTACTTGGTATTCCCATCCATCCACTTTAACAAGAATGTTTCCAATGATGCCCTTGGGAATAGCTATGGATTGATTCACCATCTGTAAGATTGTAGTTGTAGGGAATAGATTAGTAAATCCCAGTTTCTCCATCACATCAACAATCATCACGTTAATGACTGCTCCAAGGTCAACCAAAGCATTAGGTATTGCTACCACATTAACTGCTACTATTATAAGAGAACTACCTAGATCATCATATTTTAGAGTAGTGGTCATCCCATCCAATAAGTCATCTAGGTACCCATTTATGTGGATGGTGTTGATTTGTTTTGGTTTTCTCCTCGGGGTCATAATACACAACTATTTAATCAACTAGATTGATTTGGGGATCTCTTTAATCTCCTATAACAAGGGAACTTCAATCTATAATTTTTTGATTTCTTGTATCAATGTAGTTTCAATGGGTGAGGTCATTTCTGAAGCATCTTTCACAAGAATTGGTTTTAGTCACTCTAGAAAAGGTGCTTTGACTTTTTCTTTAGGAGCTGGATCCTTTGGATGTTGAGTTTGAGACTATTTGTCTTTAGACATGGGATCCTTCAGATGTTCAATTGGAGACTAATCCTTGTCCTCCTGAGGTAGGTCAGAAGCTCCAGCTGAATATGGTAGTTCAGGCTCATGTTGCGTAGTGTCTGGGATTTGTTCTATAGATGTGGGCATTATTGTGGTTTTCTCTAAAGAATTATTGATAGGTTCATCTAATATTTCTTCAATAGTCAGCTATGAAAGTGTTTTTCCAGACCTCAACTATAGATTTTCGTAGTGTATGGCATTGAGTCCAGTGATATTGTCTTGTTCAGAAGAATATACTAGGGTATTTGGGTGATTGTTCTTTGGGTTCAGAATTGGTTGCGATAGAAGTGGTGGTTGGTTAACTTGTTCATTTTGTTCCCTATTCTAGGGAGGTGGTAGAATATTTTTTTGTTGAGTAGGCATTCTCCTAGGGCTAGTGTAAAATTGATGTTGAGGTTTATTTCATCGAGGAATGGGATTTTGAGGGTGTCATTGTTGTTGAGGCTTGTTAGGCCACTGAGTGTTACCCGAAGATTGATTTTCCTATTCAGGTGGTCCCCACTGATATGTTCCCAATTAGGAGGTATTGGAGGTGGTGCATGTGGCTAGGGTGATACCCATTGATTATTGTTCCAATTTGGTTGGGGTCTCCAGTTAGGATTGGAATTCTAGTCATAGGAAAAATTGCCTCTAGTTCTTTGATTGACAACATCCACTTCTTCCTCGATTAGGGTTGTTCTTTTCTTGGAAATTTTGATGGCATTTAGTAGCTCGCATTGATCGGTGGGGTGATTTTCATCACACACTTGGAAAATATCAATCTTATCAACTTTGTCCAAAGGATATTCTCATAGAAAATGCTTATTTTGGCACCTAGCACAATAGATGGACAATGATTTAGGATTTTGGGTTTTAGCCTGTATGTCATCTAAAGTAGTGTTTAATTGGATGAGAATGTTGGTTTTTAAGTTGGCGGGCTCTTCATGAAGTTTGTTGATGTCATTGGAACCTTTAAAGAGAGTGGACTTTCTGATTCCTCCTCGTGTTCAAGAGAAATTCTGATACAATCCCATAATATCATCTAGTCCCAATTGGGACACGTCTCCTTTTCCCATTAAATCCAATCTCCTTCGAGCCTCATCATCAAGAACTTTAAGGAATAGGATCTTTAGAATATAAAAAAATATGGTTTCTCCACCATTTATTTAGATAAGAAGATAAACCTATCCAGATAATCTTCTTAACTTTCATCCTCATTTTTCCTTACTTTGAACAATTCTTCTTTCCTATCATTGACCCTACAATAACTTTGGTACTTCTCCAAAAAGGTAGGCTCGATTTCATCCTAGGAGGTTATCGATTGAGAAGTGAATCCCATAAACTAGCACATAACTGAGTCTTTTAGAGTGGAAGGGAAAAAATTTAGTTTCTAATTACCATTCTTGTAGTCATATGTCAGACACAAGACTTTAAATTCAAATAGAAATTGATTAGGATCCTCATTAGACAAACCCCAAAAGGTTGGCAAGAAGGCCGATGAGATATTTTTAATTTTCATATCATCATTTGCATCAATAGCAATAGGATAAGTGAATGTATGTGGTGGTGGTGGAGGATTATCATTTTTGTTGGTGGAATTTCTATGGTCACCCATGATGTTGAAGGGGATATGATTCTCTCCTGAAATTTGCTTAGTTGGGTGAGGTTCTGGAGTTTGCAAAGGAATATACTCCTCTACAATATATGATCTCTTTTTGGGGTGCATGGGAAGCTCTCAGGTTGACCCTGTTCAGTCAATTCCTTAGTAATTTCTTGATTTGAGTTTCCTTCCTCCCTACTTGTTGTTGGTACGTTTACTTGGTGGGGTTTTGGTATGAATCCTCCATTGGGGGGTATGTGCAGGATCATGATGGGCCAAAAAGTGGCAATATGGTGGGTGTGGCTGACGACATTTTTTACCTAAAATTGATGAAACAAAAAGGGTTTTTAAAGGAGATTCTCAAGTTTCCACCAATATAAATTATGATTTACTTTGAATTTAATAAGTAATTATTATTCATTTTCTATTCAAATTATGACTATTGTCTTGATTGATAGACTGATTGAAAAACATTTATAGCTTTCAAACGGTATCAAATTTTTTGAATCCAAAACATGCATCACATTCTATGTTTCACATACTATAGGATTAAAAAAAGAAAAATTTAATTTCATGAAGTTTTTTCCAAGTTAAGGTGGTTAGACATACGAGTTTTTAATATTTTTTTAAAAAAATTAATAAAAAATTAATAATTAATTACTTGGAAAAAAATTACAAAAAATATGCATCACATGGGACATGAGTCCTCTACTTATATCTAAAATATTAAAATATTATAATTTTATTATGGTTAGGGTGGTCGACAAACACCTACTTCTTATTCTTTCCTAAAATTTAAGTACTACTACATTGAAATTTCAAATTTTCACCAAATAGATTTTTTTTTTTAAACAAACCTAGTAGTTTAGAAACTACATTCAATTTGCTACAAATTCTATTCTTACATATTTTTGAAATAATATAGATAACTTATTTAAATTTTTATGTCAAGTTGCCTAACTTTGATTTTTCTATTTTTTTGCCACTTAAGGGCCTCTTTTTTCCATGATGATCCTACACATACCCTGGGGCCTCATTTCCTAACCATGCAAAAATAAGACAAAGGACTATTTCTATACCTAAAAGAGGTATTCAAGATATCTACTACTAACACTAGAAAAAGGCTTCCACAACAATGACACCAAAAAGTGATAGGCTTTTGTCAGGTCCTAACACTTTAGTCAATAAACACATTCATATATTTACCAAGTAGTGTCCAAAGGTTGTATGCAATAGAAGAAATCTCAACTATCTCTCTCTCAGGTTTACTAAATACTAAACCACTGAATACAACTCTAAGCTAAAGGTCTTCTAACTTTGGAAGTAGTAAATCATCTATCTAGAAAGCTAGAAATAAATTAAACTAGAAAGTAGAAAACTATGAATCTGAAAAGCATCACCACTAAGCTAGAAATCATGAAAATGATTAATCTAAAGAATGTGTAAATTTTTGAAGAAGTAAAAATTGTAAAGGAACTAGGAAACATTGACCTAGTGCAAAAGATAACAATCCAACAACTAACATAAAATGATTTAACAAAAACAACTGAAGGAAGGTGCTCTTGAACTTCAGATACTAAACTCAGAGACTACGAATCACTTAGCTAGAACCTAGAGGATTGACACTAACACTATGACACACATGAAAATTAATTCCAATTTTAATTTTTATCTATTAAATAAAAGTACAAAATGAAAAGTAAAATACTTATCTATCTATCTATAACCCTTAAGTGGCCAGCTCTTGGGTGTTTCTACAACTATCTTAGATCAAGATGTACTGGTAATATCCAAGTTACTTCATTCAAAAGACTCCATTCACATTACTCAGTAATTCAAAGAGTGGCAGGAAAACTCATTCTTATTCATATGGTAGTTTTACTCAAAAAGACATGTTGGCAGCATAATGGTATTCTTCTATATTCATCATTTGCAATAGTTACATGTTTTAATATGAAAGTGGCTAACAAAATCCTACTTTCCAGTCAATAAAGTCTTTAATAGATTGCCAATGACTAATGGATTTAAAGCCCGTGACATGAAATATTAAAGAGGCTCGACATGAGCCATAAAGTTTTTAAAACTAAAAACAACAGAACTATGAAGACTCGGCCCATAACATATGCTCCTAGAATTCTAGTGCCCGATCACTTGTTTGCAATAGTGTTAAGATCTATGTTCATTTCCCTTTTGAATGGAATGGTAATCGGGAGTGGAAGTTGACCTATGAGATGCTCAAGGACTAAACCTTTAACCATTAATTCAACTAATTTCAAGAAGTAAAGTTTGCACTCTTATTCATTAAAAGAGAGTAATTATTTATCCTAAAGGTAATTAATTGGTAGGGTAAATTGGGTTGAAAGGTATAGGTTTGCATATTAAGCCCATTATATTGATGAGGTTATTTCTACCTCATCAAAGGACCCAACAAAATAAAAAACTTAAATATAGGCCTAAAAATTCTAACTGTAGTGCTGAAGTGAAACCTTCCAAGAAGGGAAACGATGAAAAGATGCCAAAGTGCTTTGATAGGTTCTATAAAAATAAAAAAAATCCCCCCTCTTCTAACCCTCAATGAATTTGAACATATGCAGTTGGAATTGTAGAACCCCAATCCTAATATGTGAAAAACACAATAAACAAGCACATAGTTAGATCAATGCAAGCAAGAATCAAGCTTTCCCATGAAATCTAATAGCAATACTCAAAATAGGAAGTAAAAATGAAGAACACAATGATAAAATGATGAAATCCTAATTAAGCATGCAAACTCTTGATCCCATGGGGGAATTGGTGCCAATTTGATGTTAAAATTGCCCTTTCCCAGCTCCTATGATGCAATGTTGATGAGTGATGCAGGTTCATCCACTTTGTTGAAGATTCACTTGAGCTCCATGATGAAAAACCTACATAACCTAGCTAATACTTTGATAAGATTGATGAAAATGGTGATGCTTGAAGATGAAATTGAGTATAATAAGTTTTCTCAAACTGTGGATGATCAAATGAGGAGAGAAACCTCTTATTTATAGAAAGATGAGATGGAAGAATTCCAAAAATTAAGCAATGTGGGACTAACTTTCAACCAATGGCCAAATTCCACTTGTCAAGAGATGAATGGGCCAAGGATATGCACATTTTAATGAATGTGCTCATAAATGCAATTAGCTCAAATTTGAAATTAGTGAAATGAAAAGGTGGAGGAAGAGTCAAATGGAGTAATGGCCACTTGGCTCAATGCAAAAGGAATTGTAAGATGAAATAAATGCCTTGTTGGAAGGATAAAGTTCACTTGGAGGGATTTTCAAATTTGGAAGAATATTCCTCTTTTATGCCAAGTTGAGGGAAAATAGAGATTTAATAAATCAATTAAATGTATTTTCATGTGCGAGTGGTAAAATTTAGAGGATGGGACATGTATTAAGATTATATTTAATCAAGATTTGATTAAATTAAGAGAAGCTTAGGTGATTTGACAATTTTGACTTAGATTTTAGGAATTAAATAAATCAAAGTTGAGAGGAAAATTATTTAGACCTAGTTAAAAAATATTTTGATTTATTTGACTAAAGGGGATGATGTTAGATTAAATCAAATAAGGTTTAATTTATTCAATTTAATGAGATGACTTTAGAGATTTAATTAAATGAAATGAATTATTTAATTAAATAGAGATATAGGGTTAATTAAATTAGATTGATTAATTTAATTAACAAAGAGAAAATTAATTAGATAAATGATTTATTTAATTAAGAGAGGAAAATTGATGAATTTAATCAAATAAGGGTATTTGATTGAATGGTTAGAAAAAGGGATGATTTAGCATGAAATGGTGTTTGTAAAATCAAGATCAAATGTGTAGCATTAATCAGTACATTTTACATGTCTACATTTTTCCTCTCTTTGAAGTGATGCACTTGCTTTGTTGATTCAAAGAATAAATTGTCTCAATAAAAAGCCAAAAAATTTCTAATTTTGAAAATGCCTCAATGTTTCCCCAACAGACGAAACATGCTACTATACTGCCACCTCAAGAGATCAGACAAAAATTTCAACTTTTTGGGTGATCTTGAGAAAAAAAAGCACAAAGTGCCTGGCAAGTCTAAAGGCTCCAAGATGCCAACAAAATGAGATAAAATGTAAAAAATGGTGCAAAACGGCCCTCAGTTGGGTGAAAATGGGATTGGGGGACCAAAACCATGACAAGATGGCTAAATGGGGTCAAAAAACCCTAATTTTTAGGCTTAAATAGGCCTCGAGGAGCCACTTCCAATTCATTTCAACATTTGGCCTTTAGAGATTTTGCAAACTTGAGCTCTAACCCTTTGGAGAGATGGCAAAACAATAGCTTCCTCAGCACATTTTAGATAGAGTATGCACACACCAAAGGCTTCCCAACACTAGACCACTAGTGAGTCAATTTGACCTGATTTCAATTTTTGATTTTTCATGCACATTTATTAGGCTAGGAAACTTAGGTCTTAGGAGTGGTCCCATATAGCACCGTTGGAAAGTTCAAATCAGCACTATTAGCTCTCAAAAATGCAAGAAAATACCTCTAGGGGTTGCCAATCTCTAGATACGTTTTAGGGTAACAGACAAGGCCAAATGAATTGAACCTTCTACTCTTCAGGTGTTGCTAGACCTAGGTGGGTATACCTATAACAATCAAGCAAACTTGACCAATGTTCAATTCCTAAAGTAATTTTACAACACTAGCAAGTGGGAGTGGATAAATGAGTTTTATTCTAGTACAAATTGTATAAGTAGTATCAAGGCTAAAATATAATGTGTTCATATGAAAAAATGAATGAAACTAAATAGTGAAACAACAAAGACTAGTGCCTTATTGGGTGTATGGAGTCAAATGAAAATCTAAAATGAGTAACTTCTTTCTAGAAAAAACTCAAATTGTTTGGCATATAATTTTAAGTTTATAACTGGTATAAACATGCAAGGATGTGACTATTGAGTTCTTCTTAATGATCCAAATGAGATTCCCTAATTACTATGATTGACAAAAAGGATTTAATCTCTGCTTGAAAGAACCAATTAATCCAACCATACAAATACAACAAGTGTGCACTGATAAACTGAAAATTATCCTTGATATATCAGTTTAAATAATTAGAAAACATCAACCTTGAAGACAACTTCAGAAATACTTTCAATTAACACAACAAACAATTGATACCAGAAAAATTTCACCACATCAAATGAATTTAATTGAAATCTCCATTGTTTCAAGCATGCATCATAGTCTCAAAGTTGTAAACATCTCATATCCTACTGTATTTTTTACTCGCTCTCTCCTCTCTCCCTTTTCACAATAAAAAATGAACATTTATACATCAACATTTGAAAGGATGCATCCTTTGGTATTCACATTTGCGGTGATCCATTTGTATTCAAGCTTTTTCAAATGTTCATCAGACACTTGCGAAGACATCCTGTAGCTCCACTCATGCATTGAGTCTCTTCGAATATCAATAGATTATATATCACTATGGCATCATACAGTCATATCGATGTCATGAGTCTCCCCGAGAATTATTCCTTTGGTCCTAAATATGTCATTGTAACTCTCACCAATGAAAACTATCGCTACAACTTAGGGGGTCAGGAAAACACTCCATATATTACTTCATTTTTTTTGAGATTTCTTTCAGTATGTCCACTGATCACCGAGACATAATGTTTCTCCTATCAATGGAAGAACAATTAGTATGAATCTCCTAGCTCTCTCCGATGAAGCTTGTCTCACCAATGAATATTTCCTCCGAACATATTGCTAAGTATGAATCTTGTACAACTCTGTCGGTGTGACATAGGGAATCGACAAAACTTCATGACTTCATATCAATGACAATAGCAAAATCCTCCTCTATTTTATTGGCAAGACCAAATGAATGCTACAAGACCTCACTTCGATGGCCTCAATCTAGCCGATATAATTCTTTGTGCTTCATCGGTATGATACATATAGGCTCATTATAACTTATATTGATGAAGATTTTCTTGCCGATATGTCTATATGCCTTCAATCGGTGAGACACGAATAAGCTCGATATGACTCACCCCGATGCATGTTGTCTTGCTGATAGGATCTTTCTGTCACTGAGACAGTGAATTGTGTCTGTCGGATGTGAATTCACAATTGAAATCTCTTTGGTAAAACATTCCCGATGTCTTGCTGATAGATTGTAAAAATGCATACATTAGAATAAAATGCTTTATGGATTGGTGAGACTTGTATCATCTCCTACCGATATGATTTATACATTGAAATACTCAGGTTGAGATGAATTCTATGGGACCACATGACAAAATATGGGAAAATATGTCATGAAGAGAGGATTGTGTCATTATGGTATGGGGATTTTAGCAAACTTATGGGTACAGACAGCCAAATTTTTTTTCAAAATTTTACAGTTCTAATAGGTGCCACATGGCCTCAAACCGCGCCATAGTCATGAGTAGCAATGTCACAGTGTACTTTGGAATTAGGGTTTAAATTCCAAACCTAGCCACATATGTAAAGTGCATCATTGTGGTCCTCTTTGAAATTAGGGTTTCCTCTTAAACTGAGCCACCCCCTTAAACTATGACATTGTGGTGAAGTTTGGGAGTTTTAAGCTCCTGGACATATAGTTTGGAGTTTGTAAACTACACCACAACCACATACATTAACATTGAGGTTGTTTCGAGATGTTGAGACAAACTAGGATCAGGATTTTTTTTGATGAATTTTAACTTGGTGACTTTCCTGATGCAAGAGGAGGTGATGATACTTTATTCATGTGAGCATAGGTCCCATGATATTTTCAACCTTTTTGATGATCTCTCTAAGCGAAAGCAGGAGCACCTAGGGTAGATCGAACTTTGGTACATTACCTATGCACCGTTCGTTTGGACACACTTGGGTATGATGACAAAACTTGCTGAGAGATGGCACAAGACATCCTCCTTCCACCTTTTGACAAGTGAGGCCATAGTCACATTGGAGGACATGTGGTAGATCCACATATTTCCCATCTATGGAGAGCATGTTATTTATGATGTTGAGGGAGGCTTGCTATGACATCATGGGCATCAATGAGATTGTCTTATGTGAGGGCTAGATCAAGCTAGAGCATCACAGGCCTAAAATTTCATCCTTTCAATTAGTTATTTCTACCATCATATTAGGTATCATTTTACCTAATCAGCGGGGCCAATATTTTAGTACTTGATTGGGGCTCACTTGGGAGTGCATGGTTCAGCGACTGACATTTTTTGTGTGGGGGCTAGTTCTTCTATCCTCATTGTACAAAGATCTACATGAGTTCGCATACCTAGATGACTGAGCTCTCAGGGTCGGGGTCACACTCTTGCACATATGGGCTTGGGAGCACATTGTTGTGCTTCGTCCACTAGTTGTTCTAGTTACGATGGAGCTAGATGATCCAATTGTCTAACAATATAGAGGATGTGTTTCTCTCACCCACATAGGATTCCCCACTAGAGGAGATTCTTGGATGACTCGTGAGTGTTCACATGGTAGACATACCTTAGATGACCTGCATGGTTTGACAATGTTCAACAACTCTTTTTCACTCGGCAAGTTAGATTGATGTAGGGCAAAGAGCACATGGTACTCGAGATGTACTTGCTAGGTAGGGTGAAGAGACATTTTGGCAAGCCACAGGATAGGCCAGATGATTAGTCTGTGGCCATTTTCAGATGGATGATGAGCTAGAGCTCATGGGGTTGATATATTCCTATGCATGAGGCAGTGCAGAGTTTTATGTAGCTAGTGGCTAGGTCATGGCCATATGATCAAGGACAGGTTGATCCAAAGACCACATAGGCATATAGAGACTACTTTAGGCCACTTCTTTGACTTACAGTGCTAAGGACACCATCTACCTGATGCAAAGCCAAAGGCAGGGGAGCAGGTCAAGGCTGAAGGGATGGAGATGGGGACCAAGGAGGCAGAGGACCACCACCAGATTAGGACAAGTGGCCATAGGATCAGCCACTCCCAAATCTGCAAGTGGGTTAGTAGAGACATGATGTCCCAAGGTAGGATCAGGACCAAGGATGATAGGATAGGGAATCAACACCACCCAGAGATGAGGGCCAAGATTAGCTAGCTATGCAACCACCTCTCTAGCCAGACCTTAGAGATGGCCATATTTTGTATTTATAGGCCCAAGTACAAGAATTGACAGCTGAGAGAGATCAGCTATGGTTTGAGTGGGACTAGGCGATCTAGCAGAGGTAGGCTACGGAGCTACAAGTAGCGACAAAGATGGGAAAATGACAATAGTTATAGTATGTATACGTCCTCCTCTTGGAGCATGATGCCACTTCATTCATACAGGGAGGCCATCCAGGAGGCTGACTATTACATGATGCATTATTATTAGGCCATGTCGAGGGTAACCTAAGTGTCAAAATTTTAATAGAGGATAGGCCACAGACCTGCAAGGGATCATAGGGAGAGAGCAAGTGGTGTGGGTGGTAGCCAATAGGGCTAGCCTTCATTTTGATCAGAGATAGGATTCTTTTTTTTCCCCATGGGCTTGTTTTTGATAGTCTGATGGGTTAATTGTACTCTATTGATATACACATGTATATTTTGATCTGATTTTGTACCATGACAGTGTACATTTTGATGATATATATGATATGATGATTTGATGTGATATGATCTATTCTATTCTATTCATGCATTATGAATGCCTTTAATTTCTATATGTGATGTGATGTGATGTTATGACATGCATTATGTTCTATGTGATGATGCAAAATGGAATGATTATGTAACTAACAGATGTATATTATGCCCCTAATGGATGAAATGAAATCTTTTTTATTTTTTTATTTTTTACTTTTATCTTTTCTCATGCATTATATGGTAATGTATTTATATGATGCTTATGTAAATGAATGATACTTATATATGTTCGATGGATTTTATGATGATGATATGATATTATATGAATTATACAATTTATGATTTATGAATATGATGATGTAAATGAATGCGAATGTGTAAATGATAAAATGCTTAGAATAACCAATTTATATTATGCAAATGATGGAAATGCAATGCATGTGATATGATTTAATATTTTCTATATGATATGATATGCAATATGTTGATAGTTTGTGGATGTAGGATGGATGCATATATGATGAATTTTGATTAACTTCCATGGTACCATGTTAGCACAGAAAGAAGATAGAAGAAAGCAAGAGATTCCAAAATGACACAAGATGATGATGATGATGATGATGATGATGATGATGACAATGATGCATACCAAGGAGTTGGAATTTTCAAAGGTCCAATTACCTTATATTTGATAACACACATAGGCATGCTGCATCGAGGTATTAATAACCATGATGATGTTGCACCTAGTGTGATGGACTTTGACTCAACAATTAGATAGGAGTACTCTTTTTCACACCTATCATATAGAACCTTATTTAGAATGTAGTTTAGATATTCTAGAAATCTTGGACAAAAACATAAAAAAGCTAGCCTTCTCATGTGGTCAACAAGATATCTAAAACACCCTCCCTACACCTAAACAAAGCATGCATGACCAAGGTTATTTTACAAGAATATCCCACAAGCACAAAAAATAAAAGATAATGATCATTGCCCCATTCCTATCTATCTAAATACTTTTGTTTGGATATCATCAAGAGGTCCTTGGAATGAGCGCAATAAGATAAATAAAGAGACAAAGATAAAGTAAACAAACAACCTAATGTTCTTCAATACTGCTAGCCAAGACTAAACTACAGTGATGCCTGATGTTGATGTCCATTGTAGGAAGGATGCATCCTAGGACATGACGATATCAAATGATTGATATGGGATTGATTGGATGATAGGCTATTTGACACAAAGAGTTGAGTAACTTGTTTATGTACTAACCTAGACTTGAGACTTTTGACATTTTAGTTTTCACTTTTGATTTGGTAGACTTGTTTTAGATTGTTTGTTATAAGTGATGTTTATTGCAGGTGAAAGTGAGATGAGGATGGATAGATATTTTTCAAATATTTGGATGTTTTTGGAAAAAAAAATTGAAATGATTTGAGGTGGTTTTTGGTATTTTTGAGATTTTACTAATGTTTTGATTTTTAGAATTTTCAAATGTTTTGGGGTTTTCCAAGATTTTTACCAAGACTTAACCTGAAAACCTATCCTAGGGGTCTCAGGGGCTGATCAATAGATTAGCCTTGCCTATGTTATACATGCAGAGACTACGTAGTTTGACTAACATAGACTTGATTATTGATGAGATATGAATAGATGGACTGCCAGTTTATTATGACAGGACCCTAAAGGACTAACCTAAGTGTCTCGAGGGATGATCAAAGATCAACCTTGCCCATGTTCAAGGCTCAAAGACCCATAGTTCAACAAGATGTCTCTATTTTTGACTTTTTGACCTATTTTTGGATTTTGATATGTTTTTAATGTTTTTGGATTTTTGGATTTTTTGATGTTTTTGAATTTTTTGATTTTCTAATGTTTTTGGATTTTTATGATTTAGGGACTTCAAGAATATACATGAATCTGATCCGATGAGAACATTCCCCCAACATGATGTGAAAGACTACTTTGATAAAGGCAAGATAAACTGACCTTGAGAATGGGCCGAGTAGTACTATGAGGGATCATGACATGAACACAAGACCAAGCTATGATGCGGATGTCACACCGATGATGGATCGAGATATGGAATGTGATGGATGATGGAAGTGTAATGGATAGATGATGCATAATTAGTTGTGAAGGTCCTAGTAGATGGAAAGTGCTTATTTACATAAGGCACCTATTTACTAGGTTTTCACCAAGGTACTTGCCCAAAGTGCCACTGAAGTGGTTTTCACTAGAGGACTATTTTTCTCTTTACCATTTTTTTAATCCTTTTTTTGATGTTTTTGGATTTTTTTCTTTTTTGATTTTTTTGTTGTCACCAAGATGCCTATTTTCCAAGTTTTTATCATGGTAACCATCTTTTTAGGACATTTTCTATTTTTTTGGATTTTTTGGTTCTATACCTTGAAAGATTTAGGCATAAAACTTTTTGAGATGGGAGCTATTGGTGGGCTCCTACAGAGGCTCCCCTTTAGGTATTGATAACTAATATTCCCTTGACTTATAGCTTGTTGTGATAACAAATGGTCTCAACCAGTTGGGTTAAAATTTTCCTTTGCCATTTGGATTTGTAATGTTTTTTTTAATTCTCCTTCAGTACCTACTCTCCAACTTGGAATGTTCAACTCTTGATCTTCTTGTTATAGCCTCACTTGAGTCGATTCTAATAGAATTGAAAGTGATTTAAGGCCTCCATACACCACTCATCTTGTAGCTCTAGCTCATTTAGTCTTGATACTCAATACTCTTCATCTGTGATGGGGTTTTGTAATGATATTCTTCATGGATGGAGCTTGATCTCGATGGGTAATATGGCTTCTAATCCATAGAACAAGGAGAATGGGGTGGCACCTATGGGTGTGTGGATGCTAGTTCAATAGGCCCAAAGGGTAGGATTTAGCTGTAGGTGTCAGTCATGACCTACATCATTGATTATTTCTTGAGGATCTTCAAAATGGTTTTATTGGTGGCTTTTGCTTGGCCATTGCCTTGGGGATAGTATGGAGTGGAGAAGCGATGTTGGACTTTGAATTTTCTACATAAGTCATGGACTTCCTAAATTTTGAATGGTGTCCCATTATATGAGATAATGGCTTGTGGGACACTGTAGAGGCATATTAAATAGCTCAAGATGAACTTTGATATCTTCTTTCTAGTTATGTAGGTCATTGGTATGGCTTCCACCCACTTTGTGAAGTATTCAGTGGTAGTAATGATAAACTTGTGGCCACTAGATGAGGTGGGAGGGATTTTCCCAATGAGATAAAGCCCCCACTATGAAAAGGTTCATGGTGTGACAATCAAATGAAGCTCTTGAGATGGTGCATGGATGAGGTCCCCATGTTATTGACATTGCAAACACCTTTTGACATAGTCATGTGCTTCTCTTTCTATAGTAGGCCAATAATACCTTGTCCTCAGCAATTTCTTGGCCAAGGTCATTATGCTCGATTGTGAACCTCAAATATGGTTATGTACCTCACGTAAAGTAGCCAAGGCTTCTTCCATGTTTAACATAATAGGGTTCCTTCTACGCTTGTACGGTACAAGGTATCTCCTAGGATAACAAATTGAGATGATTTTTTGATGAAGGTGTTCTTGAGGTTTGAGGTTATGTTAGTTGGGAAAACTCCTATTCTCAAATAAGTGCAAATGTCATGGTACCAAGGATCACCTGGATGAACAATTTTGCATATGAATTCTAAATCTAGTACCTTGAATGTAGGCATGAGAAGCTACTCTATGAGGAATTCATGTTTTGGGATATTACGAGGGATATCTAGTAGGGATCCAATTGTTGCCATGGAATGTAATGCTCTGTTGTTTTCTCTAGGTATCTGCTTGAATGTGATTTCAATTAAGGATTCCTTGAGACTCCACAAATTTCTTGTATGGAGTTAGCTTGTCATCCTTAGTTTGGTACTCATCATTCACTTGATTGATTATCAACTGTGAATCCCCATATACCTTGAGAGCCATGATATGCCGCTACATTACTATTCTGAGGCCTATGGTTAGAGCCTCATATTCTACAATGTTGTTTGTGTAGGGAAATGCTAGCTTAGAAGATCTTGGTATGCATTCTCCTTGTGGAGTGATGAAAAAGACCCTAGCTCTTGATCCATGTTGTGTGTAGGAACCATCAAAGTATAATTTGCAATGATCTATTATGTTCAAGTTGAAAATGGATTCATTCAAGAACTCTAAAATTAGTAGATTCTCTAAATAGATTGGTGCTTCCGCCAGTTGGTCCACAATGACTTGCTCTTTGATGGCCTTCAATTCTATGTATTCAATGGTGTACTTTGATAGTATCATGACCCACTTGTCCATCCTTGCTATAAGCATTGCCTTAGAGAGAAGATACTTGAGTGGATTGATCTTGGCAATGAGTTTGATTTTGTGTGTCAACATGTAATGTCTAAATTTTTGTGAGGAAAACACTACTTCTAGACAAGATTTTCAATGAAGGAATAATTTAGCTCATGCCCTACCATGGATTTTATAATGTAATAGATGGCCCTCTCTATTCCATTTTCATCATGCTAAGCTAGGAGAGCACCGAGAGTTGTTGTTGTTGATATGTAGAGAATTAGCAGTTTTCCTTGGATTGGTGGCATAAGCACTAGAGGTGTGAGAAAATATTCTTTTATTTTGTTGAATTCTTGATCACACTTCTCCTCCCATTTGTACGCTACCCCCTTGTCGAGTAGGTGAGAATATGGGATTGATTTGTCCACTAATTGAGCTATGAATCAATGGATTGACTAGAGTCTACCTTGGAGGCCTCTTAGCTGCTTTAGAGTTTTGGGTGCCTCCATCTTGAGGATTGATTTTACTTTAGATATATCTATCTCAATTCATCTCATAGAAATTTTTTATCCCAATAGCTTCCCTGATTGTATGCCGAAGACACACTTCTTTGGATTTAGGTGGACCTTGTATTCCTCAAGCCTTGCAAAGATGGAACTCAATGTTGCTATGTGATCTCTTCTTTTTTTGTATTTTTCCAATATACCATCCACATAATCCTCCACAATTTTATGGATCATGTCATGAAAGATTAAAGTCATGGCTCTCTAATATGTTGCTCCAGCATTCTTTAGGCCAAACGACATCATGTTCCAACAATATGTCCCTCATGGGATAGTAAATGTCATTTTATGTTGATCTTCTTTGGCTATCATGATCTGGTTGTACCTAGAGAATCCATCCATTAGTGAAAGCATCTCATGTCCTACAATCATTTCTATGATCATATCAATGTTGGGAAGTAGGAAGTCATCTTTGGGACATGCCTTGTTTAGGTTAGTGAAGTTTGTGCATATATAGATGCCCCCACTAGGTTTTGAAATAGGAACCAGATTTGATACCCACTCGAGATAGTCAATTGGTCATATGAAGCCTACATCAAGTAGCTTCTTTAATTCCATTTTGACTAGGAAAATAGTTTGGGGATGCATTTTTCTGAGTTTTTGTCTAACGGGCTTTGCTTCAAGATACACTGCTAGATGGTGGACCACAATCTCTAGATCAAGCCCAGGCATGTCAGCGTAGCTCCATGCAAAATTGACTTGCCTTTCCCATAGGAAAGCAGCTAGGAGTTCCTATTCCTCTGTCATTAGGGATTCAACATAGAATGTGATGTGTGGAGTTTCCTTTATTCCCAAGTTCATTAGGTTGCACTTTTTTGCTAGGAATGTTGTTTTTTCTTGGTGTAGAGAACTAAGGGGAAGATTGAATCCTTCATCCTCAGACATCTCAAAGGGGTTTTCACCATTGGATACATCATTTATTTTTACTATTTTAGGGTCAAAGAGTGTCACAGTGTGGTTTTCACTAGAGGAGCTTGAGATTATTCTTAGATTTTTTCTTTTGCGACTAAATGATTTAATCGTTTCCCCGTAGTAAGCTTGTTTGTTAAAAATGATATCAAACCCAACCTTGGGATCACTGTATGGTAGCATGTCTCATAGTCCCATGAATTCTGAGAACACCTCATCATTTTTTAAAGTGTCTAGAACTAGTGGTCCTCATTGGTTGTAGTTGATGAGTTGGGGATAAATTAGGTTGGTTTCATAGGTTTGACTAGTGGACTCAAATGACATGGTACTAATCATGAGGAGTGAGGAATTTTCAAAAATCATTGGAAAGTTAGTTGTGGCACCTTCCTCATCATCGCTACTACTATAGTTATCAGTTATGTCAAATGTGAAATTATCTATGACTCAGCTAGTAGATACAGGTAGGCAAATTTTAGTTGGTGTTGGCTGATGGGGAGCCTTGGTTGCTTTAATTGGGGGACCTCATCCACATATGGTTATACTCAGAGGGGTACATCCAAGGCCAAGATTTCTCATTCATGTCTCAAGAATGATGGGTATTAAAATCTTGTTGTCATTTTACGTAAGTTTTTGGTTTCTATCATAACCCATTACGAGCATCATTTGCAAGCCTTTATTGCTATCATCCATAGGTAGATTAGCTATCGGTCTACTATCTTGATACAAGAGATGGGATGGTTCCTCTTCTATTACTTCTTGGCTGAGATCTCCCCAACTTCTAAAGCTAGAAGATCATGTAGTGAATGTTTGGGATGAAGAAGCATCATTTGCTTGCGGTCGTCCTCATGACCTGGGAGATTGTGGTAACTCTCCTACCACAAAAGCAATTTTTGGAATTGAATAGTGCCTGCACCCATTGTCCTAGATAATGACCTTGAAGAGATGGTGGGGATGGCGTGAGTGGAAGGTGTCTCTATCGTAGAAGCGGAAGCGAGAGTGGTTGGGTCTATGTATGGAGTTGATGGGCCTTCATCATTTTTAGGCACTTGGGGGATTTTGTAATATTTTGCTTGTAGGCTCTTTTAGTAAAATAATGGTTTGTGATCCCCATGGATAGTGACTTCTTGGCCTTGGTATGCGAACTTGACACATTGGTGGAAATTTTATGCCACTACCTACATCCCATGGATCCATGAATGCCCCAGAAGAATGTTGTAAGGTAAATCAAGGTCCAAGAACTGATAGGTAGTTTCCATAGTTACCATCCCTACTTGAGTAGGGAGTTGAATAGTGCACTGAGACACTTTTTCTTGATCATCATAAGCCCTGATTGTGATGCCTTTTCATTTTTCAATGGAATCGTCTAAGATTCCCAGATTCTTTATGAGCTTGGGGGAACAAATGTTTAAGCCTACACCTCCATCCACCAAGACTCTCTCGAATTTGTTCTTATGCACTAGGACCTCCAGATGGAGTGCATTATTGTGAGATGGTTGATCAAGAAAGTATTGATCAAAAAATGTAAGGATATTTGGGGTAATGATGTTTTTGACCATAGCTTGGCATTGTTTAGCATCAAGGTCTGTAGAGATGGTGGATGAAGCAAATGCTTCTTCAAGGATCTTTCAGTGGGAAGATGAAATATTCAGTAAATCCATGATGGAGATTTGATTTTTTGTTCTTTTTAATTGGTCAAGTACATTAGAGCGATTAGGAACAAATCTTGAGTTGGAAGTGGGTGCTTTGTTTGGCTGAGATGACCCTGTGATGTTGAATTTTCTACCTCTTGTGGTGACTCCACAATCAGATCGGGCTCCTTTGATGGTGATAACAATGTAATACTCATCTAGGGATGCGATGACATGGTCGTATACATGATTCACACTTTTGAAGGTGCCTTTTCCTTTGTCATTGTTATTGTTCCCTTTGTTGTTATGATTAGGTATTAGATTCATGTAGATCTTGAGGTTTTGATTTCCTGCCAGTTGTTCCACATTTATGATTTTATCATCAATGAGGTCTTGAATCAAGTTCTCCAACCTCCTACAACTAGAAATGGTGTGTCCCTTTATCTTGTGGAAATCATAAAGGTGATTTTTGTTATTCCACAACAGTTTCACCAAGGGCTCTTGATAATTTTCATAGGTGGGGATGGTGATGAGTTTTTCCTCCACCAGTCTCTTCATGATGGATTCAGTCAATTCCCTAAGGGCTATGCACTTCGGCTTGGGGGAGATTTTGTTTCACTAGGGTGGCCCCCTTTGATTTTTCACATTATTGATTGTCTTATTGCTAAGTTGTTGAGTTATAGTGTTAGCTTGATGATGGTTTGCATTGTAATTTTGGGGCTATTGTTGGGGTGCCGGTGTGTTTTGTTGAGGAGCACTAATGACAACATTGGCGTTCACAACACCTTCATTGGTATTGTTTCTATTCTTTGCCCATGTGTGAGGTTTGTTATTATAACTAGTGGATGGGTGATTGTTTTGTTGTTCAGGATATGCAGGTGATCCTCCTTGTGCAATAAGGGCTTGTTTGATGTTGAGTGCATTGGATATCAATTGGTCATATGTGGTGATACCTTGCACTTTGAGATGGAATGTTAAGGATCCTTTGAGATTTGAAATGATGGTGAAAACTTGTTGTTCTTCAGGCATGGCCCATTTGCTATGATTGGCCTTAGATCACCATCGTTGTAAGAAGAAAGCAAATGATTTGTTCTTACCTTGTTTTAGAGTTGATAGTTCCTCTAGACTAACATCCATACCAATATTAAATGCATATTTTTTTATGAATGTGTCTACTATCTCTTGGAACTTTTTGATGCTTAGAGGGAGATGAGAGAACCACTCCATGGCTTGGATAGCCAAACTTCTAGGAAATAGCCACATCAAATATGTATCATCATACACAACTTCCATGGAATGCACTTGGAATTCCCTAATGTGATCTTTAGGGTTTCCTGTCCCACAATATTTATCAAATTTTGGGATTTCAAATCCCTTTGGGAATGGTTTCATTGTTAGACTCCTATCAAATGGATAAGGACACAAGTTTTTCGTTGTTTTTGTGCTTTTCCCTGACTGAAGATTAAACGCTTGTTGTGAGAGAAACTTGATTTGTATTGTCACATCATTTTGTGGATCAAGGAATGGATTGAAGGTGTTTTGTTGTGGTTCAATTGTCAGTGGGATGGGTGGATTGGTTGGTGTATTGATGGATGGTGCTTGCACATTTTACTACACCAAGTATGCATGAAATTGTTGCTATATCAATAAGGTTTGTTGTTGATCTTGTTGTTGTTGAGCTAATAGTGTTTTTTTTCTTAGCTTGCTATTGTTGTTGTGCCAACAACGCTTGTTGTTGAGTTGTTAGTTGAGTTGTTAGTTGAGTTGCTTCTTGTTGTTCTTGGTATTGTTTTAGCACTTTTTGGTATGCTTGTTGTTGGGCTGCTTGTTACTATGTGAGATATTGTGCTTGGGCCTATGCAGCATGAGAGGCTTGTGCAGCTTGAGATGCTTTCACATCTTGTGCAACTTGAACTACTTGCACAGCTTGAACTACTTGCATAGCTTGGGAAGCTTGATGTTGTATTAATTCTTGGGCTTGAGAAGCTTGTTGTGCCTGTTGAGCAACTAGTTTTGTTTGCGCTTGTTGAGTGGCTAGCTATGCAACTTGTTGGTTTTTGATTTTTTGTAGTGCATTTTGATAGGTAGCTTGTTGAGTGGCTTGTAGCACAATGTTGTATTCATTTAATGTGTTCAAGTTTGGTGGTGGCGGTAGTGGTGGTGGATTCAAAATGGTGCTTGTTGTGGTGATGAGAGGCACCATCATATTGATTATTTGGATTTGAGTGGTAGATGGTGTGATTGATATGCTTGGTCCTTGAGAGACCATGTTTTGAGATTATTTAGGGATGGTTGATGATTTGTTGGTGGCTTGTGTTATTGGGATGGTTTCCATCTATTGCGATATCAATGGTAAGATGGGAGGATTTGGTATGATGCTTTTATTGATGATTGGGGGGTTGACACGATTTTGTTAATTGATGTTTGGTAAAGGGGGAAGCCCTAAACTGAGAGGAGTGTGAATATTTATGGAAAAGGTGGAAGTGGTGGGAATGTGAGTGGCATGCTCCCTTGAGGAGATGATGAAGATGCAGGGTTGAAGAAGCTCCCTAGTCGAAATAAGTCACCTTCTCATTGTGAGATCATAGGGAGAGAGGTTGGAGGTGTTGCGTGAAATGATGATGATGGGTTATTGGGATCATGAAATGTGAGGGGGACATATGGATGTAATGGATTTTGGGGAGTGGGTTGTCCCAAGATAGTGTTTGCGTCCAAATCTTGATTATTGACAAGGGGGTGTGTTTGTAAGGAATTGAGAAATGCACTCCCCTTGTTAACAATGGGTTGAGTTGGAGCAATGGATGATGTGATTTGCAAGATGATTTGAGTGACGTTTTGAATTGGGGATGTGGATGAAATCGAGAGTGTGTTTGATATTGGGGGCATGATCACAAAAGGTGGTTCCACAATAGTGCTCACATCAAAATCGGAAGGGAGTTTAGCCCCTTGATTTGCTAATTCAAGCATATATTGTGAGGGATTGAGTTTCATCATGATGTTGATAATTCTATGATTCTTGGGATTTTGGATCATTTCAATGATTTCCTCTTCTGTCATTTTGAAGGCATGATTGGTGATATCCTCTACTTCACCTTCCTCTTGAGGATTTTGTGATGATGAAGGAAAGTTAGAGGATTGCTTGATCCAATGGGATTTATTTCAGAGTTGGTTTGACTTAGGTCACTTTAAGTGGATGTTTCTTTGTTGGCTTCCATGTCCCTCTTGTGTTGTGGTTTAGTTTTCTCCATAAAATAGGGTTCAATTTTCAAGAATGTGGGAGATGAATCTCTAATTATTTAGATTGATTTAATTTTAGGTACAAAAGATAAAATTTAGGATGCTTTTAAGGATCAAAGGCGTGATGATAAAATGTGTGAAAGATGCATGATATGGATGATTGAACTCTTAGAAGATCTTGAGGGGATGCTAAACTTTTGGGAATTTTTTGGATTCTTGGATTTTGTTTTGGATTTGGATTATTGGATTTTGGATTTTGATTTGAACTTGATTTGGTTTTGGATTGTTTTGATTTTGGATAATGAACAAATTTATAACAAGATATTGGATGTTATCTATGGGATAGACTTTCTCACAAGATGATAATTTGACTAAGTGTAGGGAGAAGGATGCATCTACCCACACCTACCCAAACAAGATGATAATTCAATTAAGAATATGGAGAAGGATACATCTACATATACCTAGTTAAACAATATGATTTCATGAAAATTTGACTAAGAAAATGTAGAAGGATGCATCTACATATAAATATCCAAACAAGATGATTTGATATTTGATTCAAGGATTTCAAGGATTTTGATTTGTTTCAAGGATTTTGATTCAATGATTTTGATTTTCCAAAAAGTCTAGCATGAAGGATGATTTCAATATTTTCAAGATTTTTGGTGAGATGATTTTGGTTTTATGTTTGAAAGATGGATGAAGGTTTTGATTTTGATCCTATGTGTACCTAAAAAGACTCTTGTTTACAAGACCTTAGTTTTCAAGAACACACTTTACTCTAAACAAGATTCTCAAATTCTCGAAAAAGGTTTGGATTTTGACAATAATAGAATGAGTACAAATTGGGATTATTTCTTGAAGTTATTCTGTAAAAGTTGAAAAGTAATCTATGTTTGAATTCGTAGAGCATTCAGAGACACTTTTGATGATGTTTTGGACTAAGAGCTTTTGACTTTGGTTTCTGGATTTTGATCTTGCATGAAATGTCTAATGTCCTAACTTCTTATCATCCCACAAAGTGTATTATGTGGAAATCAAGAAAATTAAGGCAAAAGTTTCCTATTGTTGACTTTAGTAAGAAAATTGAGATATAAATCTAAGTGTTTAGAAACCTCTAAGGATTGACTCCCTAGGGAAAGCAATAATACATGAATTTTTCCAAAAATATTTTCTTCCTAAAGGGTTTGAAGTTTGATGATAATGTTTAATGTTTGTTTCCCAATGTTTACAAACAAGCAAAGTGTTTTGTTTTCAAGAACAAGCACAACCCTATGGATATGAAAAATTGAAAAAAATTGTAGTGTTCTTTTTAGAGCCCAAAAGAAACTTAATATGTCCTAAGAGCATGAAAGACAACAATTCTTTAAGATAGATTATGAACTCTCCAAAAGTTTTAAATAAACACTAAAGTGTTTAAAAACACTTGATGTAATGAGTGAATGATGTCATTATGAAGCTTTTAACTTGATGTCCCTTCTTCACCTTTGATCAATACAACTTGCAAAAACTAATTAGAACTGCAAAAAAGAGATTAGAACAACCAATTAGCAACCCAAAGTAATCAAAATGAAAAAGAACATGTCAAAATTGAACTAATTTAAACCCTTTACTTGACTCCAGCATTGCAATCTGCATAGGTGGTGCATTTTAAAGGACTCAGTGGAGCTATATGTTGCTGCTAAATTTGCACGCAATGGTATACAATAGAACATAGAGCATGACTATGTTAGAATTTCACCCAATGGTGTAGTTTGGAGTTTGGAAATTCTAGCACCCACAAATTGACCCAATGACGAAGTTTGAAATTTCAAATTTTAGGAGGGAAAGATAGTGACACAGTTTGAAGTTTGAAGCAGTGTTGTATGGTGACACTAGACTGCTAGTGGTTCTATATGGTGATGTTGGACTGATAGTGGTGCAGTTCCCTATAGGAACACAAAAATATAAATTTTTTATTTTTATTTTTTGATAAAAACATGATTTAAACTTGAGATTTTCCCTCCTAGTGCCAAATGTAGAACCCCAATCCTAATACCTACAAAACACAATAAAAAACATATAGTTAGATCAATGCAAGAAAGAATCAAGATTCCCAATGAAATCCATTAGCAATGCTTAAAATAGGAAGTAAAAATGAAGAACACAATGATAAAAAAATGAAATCCTAATTAAGCAAGCAAACTCTTGATCCTATGGGGGAATTGGTGTCAATTTGATATGAAAATTGACCCTTTTCCAACTACTATGATGCAATGTTGATGAGTAATGGAGGTTGATCCACTTTGTTAAAGATTCACTTGAGCTCCATGATGAAAAAACTACATAACCTAGCTAAGACTTTGATAAGATTGATGAAAATGGTGATGCTTGAAGATGAAATTGAGTATAATAAGTTTTCTCAAATTGTGGATGATCAAATGAGGAGAGAAACCTCTTATTTATAGAAAGACAAGATGGAAGAATTCCCAAAATGAAGCAATGTGGGACTAACTTTCAACCAATTTCCAAATGCCAATTGTCAAGAGATGAATGGGCCAAGGATGTGTAGATTTTGATGCTATAAATGCAATTAGCTCAAATTTGAAATCAGTGAAATGACAAGGTGGAGGGAGAGTCAAATGGAGTAATGGCCACTTGGCTCAATGCAAAAGGACTTGTAAGATGAAATAAATGCCTTGTTGGAAGGACAAAGTTTGCTTGAAGGAATTTTCAAATTTGGAAGAATATTCCTCTTTTATGCCAAGTTGAGTGAAAATAGGGATTTAATAAATCAATTAAATATATTTTCATGTGCAAGTGGCAAAAGCTAGAGGATGGGACATGGATTAAGATTATATTTAATCATGATTTGATTAAATTGAGAGGTTAGTTGATTTAACAATTTTGACTTAGATTTTAGGATTTAAATAAATCAAAGATGAGAGGAAAATGATTTAGAGCTAGTTAAATAAATATTTTGATATATTTGACTAAAGGGGATGATGTTAGATTAAATCAAATAAGGTTTAATTTATTCAATTTAATAAGATGACTTTAGAGATTTAATTAAATGAAATGAATTATTTAATCGAATAGAGATATAGCATTAATTAAGTTAGATTGATTAATTTAATTAACAAAGAGAAAAAATTAATTAGATAAATGATTTATTTCATTAAGAGAGGAAAATTGATGAATTTAAGCAAATAAGGGTATTCAATTAAATGGTTAGACAAAGGGATCATTTAGGATGAAATGTTGTTAGTCTTAGCTTTGCTTAGTGACTTCTTTTTACCACAAACAATTCTTGATTAGGTTTTCAAATTGAATGTCTAATTTCCTAACTTATCATCCCACAAAGTATATTATGTGGAAATCAAGGAAATTAAGGAGAAAGTTTCCTATTGTTGACTTTAGTAAGCAAATTGAGATATAAATCCAGGTGTTTAGAGTCCTCTAAGCATTGAATCCCTAGGGCATGAAATAACACATGAATTTTGTCAAAAATATTTGCTTCCTAAAGGGTTTGAAGTTTGATGATAATGTTGAATGTGTGTTTCCCAATGTTCAAAAACAAGAAAAGTGTTTTATTTCCAAGAAAAATCACAACCCTATGGATATGAAAGACTGTATTTGTTGAATCCCCACTTGGACAAGTCCAGTTATGCTTACTTTTAGTGAATGGTTAGATGCTTGGTCCCACTAGCTCCCCTCCATGACACTCACTTATATGGGGAAGCCTGTTAGGATTAGAGAAGGCAGATATCTAACAATTAAATGCAGATTTTAATTAATAAATAGAGAAACTAAAACATACACAAAATAAATTATAACACAAAGAAGTTAACGTGGTTCACCCAATCTGGGCTACATCCACCAAACCGCAGCCATCCAATACTTTTATTATCTAGTGTAAAACCTATTACAATCTTGCAAATAATCGTGTTTTTCATTATACAGTAATACCCATCCGAACCCCTTTTTACCAAGCTTAGAAGCTTCCAGATTTTTGGGTTCTACAAAATCGGATTTTTCTTTTTCCATTGATCTTTCCCTTTTTCAGTGATCACGCGAAAAAGTATGAGGAAATTTTTTCTCGGGGGTTGCCGCCCCCAAACCCCCACTTTTCGGGGGCTACCACCCCCAAACCCCTGCCCGGGGCCCAGCTCAGCCCCAGACCCCGGCAAGGATAGGGGTAAGGGTGTACAGTATACCATGGGCCCTTACACTGCTGCAATTACAACTCCCACTGGAAATAAGTACCTTGGACCCTACTACTCTGTTATACTTGAATTCAACCTTGAAGACCAACTGAAGTTGAAGAGGAGCTCAGCTTCTCCCTTATCACTGCCTTCGTAAACATATCCTCTGGATTGACATCTGTATGTATCTTGTCCAGCTTGACCTGTCCATCCTCCAACATTGACCGAATGAAATGATATCTCAATTGTATGTGTTTTGGTTTAGAATGCAAAGCAGAATTCTTTGCAAGATGTATAGCACTCTGGCTGTCTATAAACAAGTAATTTTCAGCCTATTTTTTTCCCAACTCCTCCATGAAAAGTTGCAGCCATATCATTTTCTTTGCCGCCTCTGTTGCAGCAACATACTCTGCCTTTGTGGTGGATAAGGCAACCACCTTTTACAATCATGAAATCCAACTCACTGCTGTACCACCAACTGTAAATACATAACCTATGGTACTACGCCTAGTATCTATATCCCTTGCCAAATCTGAGTCAACATAGCCCTTTAAATCAGTGTTAGAGCCCCCAAAACATAAACATTTACTTGATGTACCTCTCAAGTACCTGAGAATCCATTTTACTGCATTCTAATGCTCAACTCCAGGATGACTCAAATACCTGCTAACAACTCCTACAACATGTGCAATATTTGGTCTTGTGCATACCATGGCATACATCAAACTGCCTACAGCTGAAGCATATGGTACCTTGGACATTTTCTTCCTCCTGTTGTGTCTTTGGACACATATCCTTAGTCAATTTGGCATGACTGGGAAAAGGTGTGCTGATAGCTTTTGCATTCTCCATATGAAATCTCAACAACACCTTTTCAACATAATTAGCTTGAGATAAAAAGTAATTTTCTATTTTCCTATCTCTACAAATTTTCATACCAAGGATTTGTTTTGCTGCTAAAT
>VDFB02372033.1:248198-279796 GCA_007258455.2 Sequoia sempervirens
ATATAGTTAGATCAATGCAAGAAAGAATCAAGATTCCCAATGAAATCCATTAGCAATGCTTAAAATAGGAAGTAAAAATGAAGAACACAATGATAAAAAAATGAAATCCTAATTAAGCAAGCAAACTCTTGATCCTATGGGGGAATTGGTGTCAATTTGATATGAAAATTGACCCTTTTCCAACTACTATGATGCAATGTTGATGAGTAATGGAGGTTGATCCACTTTGTTAAAGATTCACTTGAGCTCCATGATGAAAAAACTACATAACCTAGCTAAGACTTTGATAAGATTGATGAAAATGGTGATGCTTGAAGATGAAATTGAGTATAATAAGTTTTCTCAAATTGTGGATGATCAAATGAGGAGAGAAACCTCTTATTTATAGAAAGACAATTGGAAGAATTACCCAAATGAAGCAATGTGGGACTAACTTTCAGCAATTTCATTCACTTGTAGAGAGAGATGAATAGACCCAAGGATGTGCTTTGTTTTGAGTAGATATTGCCTATAAAATGCAATTAAGCTCAAATTTGAAATTAGTGAAATGACAAGGTGGAGGGAGAGTCAAATGGAGTAATGGCCACTTGGCTCAATGCAAAAGGAATTGTAAGATGAAATAAATGCCTTGTTGGAAGGACAAAGTTTGCTTGAAGGGATTTTCAAAATTGGAAGAATATTCCTCTTTTATGCCAAGTTGAGTGAAAATAGGGATTTAATAAATCAATTAAATATATTTTCATGTGCAAGTGGCAAAAGCTAGAGGATGGGACATGGATTAAGATTATATTTAATCATGATTTGATTAAATTAAGAGAAGGTTAGTTGATTTAACAATTTTGACTTAGATTTTAGGATTTAAATAAATCAAAGTTGAGAGGAAAATGATTTAGAGCTAGTTAAATAAATATTTTGATTTATTTGACTAAAGGGGATGATCTTAGATTAAATCAAATAAGGTTTAAGTTATTCAATTTAATAAGATGACTTTAGAGATTTAATTAAATGAAATGAATTATTTAATCGAATAGAGATATAGCATTAATTAAATCAGATTGATTAATTTAATTAACAAAGAGAAAAAATTAATTAGATAAATGATTTATTTCATTAAGAGAGGAAAATTGATGAATTTAAGCAAATAAAGGTATTTGATTAAATGGTTAGACAAAGGGATCATTTAGGACAAAATTGCGTTAGTCTTAGCTTTGCTTAGTGACTTCTTTTTACTACAAACAATTCTTGATTAGGTTTTCAAATTGAATGTCTAATTTCCTAACTTCTTATCATCCCACAAAGTATATTATGTGGAAATCAAGGAAATTAAGGAGAAAGTTTCCTATTGTTGACTTTAGTAAGCAAATTGAGATATAAATCGGTGTTTAAAGTCCTCTAAGCATTATTGAATCCTAGGGCACAAAATAACACATGAATTTTGGCTCAAAGAAAATATTTGCGCTTCCCTAAAAGGGTTTGAAGTTGTTGATGATAATGTTGAATGTGTTTCCCAATGTTTTAAAACAAGGAAAGTGTTTTATTTCGAGAAAAATCCACAACCCTATGGATATGAAAGATTGTATTTGTTGAATCCCACTTGGACAAGTCTAGCTACGCCTACTTTTAGTGGATGGTTAGATGCTTACAGTATACCATGGGCTATACAGTATAGCATGATCAGTCGCCACATACCAACAATTGGTAGCATCAACACCTATTAAACTCCTATGGCATACTTACCATTTCTACTAAAAGATGTAAAAGTGTGGGGTAGCTTCAAAATGACCATTCTTGCACCAACAAATAGATCAAGGATTTTGGCCTTTTCTAAACAAGGGTTTTGATGCATCCATTCTATTTGTGGGTGATCATCCATTCATCGAGAGACCATTGTTACACTTTTCATTGGAATGACCATCATGATAATGGATTTTGTTCTAGTACCCACACTTATATCCTAGGTGGAAGTTGCTTAGCTTTAGCATATTCCCAGTTGGGTCGTTCCCTTGGGTGATTACTTTTTCCCACAAGGTATGCCCTCTAAGATAAACAAAAGTGAGCAAACATATCCATAGTTTGATCGATATTTTTTGAGAAACAAAGAGAGAACACACATAATATGTTCCACACACTCGTAAGATGTGTTCAATTTTAATCCCAAAATGAAATGTGGAGGAAATTACTTTACCCAACGTAAGATCACCAAAAATGCTTTCGATTCTCAAGATAGTCGTGAGGCATGAGAGAAGTGCATATGCCTTTTCAATGGTATTACTTTGGGTAAGTAATTACAAGAAAAAGTAGCACATGTTCATTTTATCCTCAAAAGTGACTTTTTTTTAAACACCAAAGGAAACTGTGTGAAAGTTGCCTTGTTAAATTGTTAACCTTTAAACAAAATCTAGTGGATTTGTTTAATGTTCTTTGTATGCCCTTTGTAGCAAAAATTGAAAAAATTTGTAGTGTTCTTTTTAGAGCCCAGAAGAAACTTAATATGTTCTAAGAGCATGAAAGACAAAGATTCCTTAAGAGAGATTATGATCTCTCCAAAAGTGTTAAACAAAAACTAAATTTTTTAAAAACACTTGATGTAATAAGCAAATGATGTCATTATGAAGCTTTCAACTTTATTTCCCTTCTTCACCTTTGATCAAGCCAACTTGTAAAAACTGATTAGAATTGCAAAATAGAGCTTAGAGCAACCAGTTAGCAACTTGAAGTAATCAAAATGAAAAATAACATGTCGAAATTGAACTAATTTAAAGTGTTTACTTGACTCTACTGTCACATTCTACATAGGCGTTGCAGTTTAAAGGACTCAACATTGCTATATGGCACCACTAAATTTGTGCATGGTGCTTTGCAGCAAAATAGAGAGCATGATTGCATCAGAATTTCACCTAGCGGTGCAATTTAGAGTTTGAAAATTCTAGCACCCATGAATTGACCCATCAAAGAAGTTTGAACTTTTGAATTATGGGTGGGAAAGAAAAAGTGGCATGGTTTGAAGTTTGAAGTGTTGTTGTATGGCGATTTTGGACTGCTAGTAGTTCTATATGGTGACACTAGACTAATAGCTGTGTAGTTCCCCGTAGACACACAAAAATAGAAAGGAATTAGTAGGGCATGAGCATTTGATCCTAGCAAGTGAAGCAAGTCTTCCATTATTAGCCCTAGTTTACAAGTTCATTATCCAATCAAACCAATCAAAATCAAACCCTAAGTCTAGCATTTATCCAAAGTTCCTAAAAAGTTCAACACCCATATCATTCACCCTTTTCACCCTTCATCTCATCATTGGTACTAAATCCATTAGAGGTCAACAAGGTCAAAACACAAGAGGAACATGGAATATAAACCTACTCCATACATCATGAATGATCTAAGTCAACCAAACTATCAAATCCTTACAATGCTAATTGATTGTACATTCATCAAAATGTACACATTCTTGGCCCATTCATCTCTTGACAAGTGGCATTTGGCCATTGGTTGAAAGTTAGTCCCACATTGCTTCATTTTGGGAATTCTTTCATCTTGTCTTTCTATAAATAAGAAGTTTATCTCCTCATTTGATCATCCACAATTTGAGCAAACTTATTATACTCAATTTCATCTTCAAGCATCACCATTTTCATCAATCTTATCAAAGTCTTAGCTAGGTTATGCAGGTTTTTCATCATGGAGATCAAGTGAATATTCAACAAAGTGGATCAAACTTCATCACTCATGAACATTGCATCATACGAGTTGGGAAAGGGCCAATTTTCACATCAAATTGACACTAATTCCCCCATGAGACCAAGAGTTTTCTTGCTTAATTAGGATTTCATTGTTTTATCATTGTGTTTTTCAATTTTACTTCCTATTTTGAGCATTGCTAATGGATTTCATATGGAATCTTGATTCTTTCTTGCATTGATCTAACTATGTTTTTTTTCATTGTGTTTTGTAGGTATTAGGATTGATCACATAGCAGCATTGAATTCCATCTTTGATAGGCTTGAGGAATACAAGGTCCACCTAAATCCAAAGAAGTGTGCCTTCAGTGTACAATCAAGGAAGCTATTGGGATAGATTGTGTCTATGAGAGAAATTGAGATATATCCAATTAAACTAAAAGCAATCCTCAAGATGGAGGCACCCAAAAATCTGAAGCAGCTAAGAGGCCTCTAAGGTAGACTCTAGTCAATCTAATGATTCATAGCTTAATTAGCGGAAAAGTCTATCCCATATTCTCACTTACTTCATGAGGGGGTAGTGTAAAAATGGGATGAGAAGTGTGATTAGGCCTTCAACAAAATCAAAGAATATTTTCTCACACCTCTAGTGCTTATGCCACCAATCCAAGGAAAACTGCCAATTCTCTACATATCAGCAACAATAGCAGGTTTTGGTGCTCTCCTAGCTTAGCATGATGAAAATGGAATAGAGAGGGTCATCTACTACATCAGTAGAACCATGGTAGGGCATGAGCTAAATTAGATGGTTGGAATGACCAAAAAAAAAGTATGTGGCTATAATAGGCAATATCTAGATATTTTGTTCTTACAAGACATCATGTTGAATCTGTAATGAATTTTATTTGGAAGAATGAATAAGTTTTCATGTCAAGACATGATAAAGGTAAAGAGGTAACAACCATTATATTGAATCCTAAATGGGCTAAAGAAGTTGTCAACTAGGGGACCTCTTCATGTAATAGGCTTACATGGATTTCTCTAAAGATTTATTTAGAAGTAATGGTATTTTTTTCACTTTATGCACCAAGTGATTATAGAGAATGGGGTAATCTATGGAACTGGATGGTATGGAATCTACCTAAGATCCCTTGGATTTGTACTAGTTATTTTAATATGGTTGAAATGAAACAAGACAAGAAATGTGGTAATGATATGATATTGAAAGGTGATAAATAATTTTTTTGGTTTAAACTAAAAGGAACACTCAATCTGGTTGATCCCTTAGAACCTGGAAAAGACTCATCTAAGTCTATTTGGTATGCTTGGTGCAATAATAAATCCCTAACTAAAATGATATACTGTAGATTGAATAGATTTTATGGGAATATGGATAATTTCATTTTCAAGGGAAAGCATGGTACAAACTCTATGGTTATCATCCCATCTCAATGTCAAACAATTCACCCATTGAGACTTCCTTTTGCTTCAACCCCCTCTACTCCACCCTTTGGTAGGCCCCATTTTTTCAAGTTGAATAAATCCCTTCTCAATGATGGGGAGTACGTTAGTTGCATCAAAATGACCACTCTCCTTTTGAAAAAGCTAAACAATGATCTTAATTGTATACAAAAGTGGGAATACCTGATAATAGTTTGGAGAAAGATGTTTAAAAATATTGGAAAAAGGAAATATCTTGATAAGAAAAAGCTTGAAAACTTATTACACCAAAAGCTCCTATTGTATGAAGCATGGGTTCAGGATAACTCTCTTAACATATAGCTAGAAGCATCCTTGATGAGAACCAAATCCCTGCTTAGGAAAATATGGAGTTACAAATTTCAAGGGAAAAAAATTAGAGCCAATATTAATTGGATTTGAGATGGGGAAAAAGTAACAAAATACTTCTTCAAATTGACCAGGTATAAATAGTGTCTAGAGGAGATTGGACCGATTACAAATAAAGAAATTGTTTCCAAAGAACCTACCTTCATGAGAGAAGCATTTTATTCCTTCTTCCAAAAACTCTTCTCTTTTGAAATGGATGGTAATGCTTTGGAATCTAGAAATTTTTGTCTCAAAATAATCCCAAATAAGGTCAACCTAGAGGATACATCCTATTTGGATAAGGATATTACTACCTCAAAAATGGGGGAAACCATTAAATCCTTAGCTAATGATAATTCCCCTAGGGTAGATGAACTTAACTTAGAGTTTTACAAGCCTAATATTGATTGGGTTTTCATAGAACTCTTGGAAGTCTATAATTATTCCTACTAGTGAAACTCTTTAGGACCCAATACTAACAAAGGTATCATTAAGTTGATTCCTAAAGAGGGATACAAGGAGCTAATTAAAAACTAGAGACCTATAACACTTTTGAATGTCTTGTATAAAATTATTTCTAAAACCTTGGCTAGAAGACTCACAAGAAATCTAAATAATATTGTTTTAGTTAAATAAATTGGATTTATAAAGGGGAGGTATATACTTGAAATTTGGATAACCAACTGGGAAGGGATGCATTAGGAAAATAATTAAAATAAGAATGTTGCAATGATTCTATTAGTCTTTGAAAAGGCCTATGACAAGACTGAGTGGCCTTTTGTGATTGATATGTTAAAAAAATTTAGCTTTCCCCTAAGATTCTACAAATGGATTGATATTTTTTTTAATGACTCTTCTACCCATATTGATAGAAATGGTACTCTCACTAATCCTCTTATGCTCCAAAGATATACAAGACAATGATCCCAATTTCTCCTACCTTATTTGTGATTTTTGATAATGCAATGCACTATGTCCTCAAAACTGATCTCATCTCCCTTACAATAAATGGCATTAGGCTTCCAAATCAAGAATAGTTGATTAATGCCTAGTTTTTTGATGACATATATCTGTTCATAGAATTGACATGTAGAGAAAAAAGTTGATAATATCATGAATAAAATGTATATCTTTTGTGAGGCCTTTGGATCTAAAATTTCCCCAAATAATTCCATGGTGTTTAGCTAGTCTAAAGACCCACTTAACTAGCTAAGTAATAAATGTTTACAATGGAATGATCCTTTTAAAGTGGTAAAATATTTGGGCATACCCTTTGCTATTGATCCTTCTCTAAAAAATATGTGGGAATGGCTCTTCCAAAAATTTGAAAATAAACATGTAAAATGAAAAACACACCTGCTATCCTTACTATGGAGACTTCAAGTGGTTCAAAAAGTTATTTCCTCTCATGCCATATATTGCTCCTTAGCTAGGTTATTTTTTGAAACCCAATTTGAGAAACTTTAAAGATTTGAAGGGAGTTTTTGTGGTTGGATGGTAAGGGAAATATGAAAAGACACAATGTGAACTAAAAATGGTGTTTCTTGTCTAAGCAGATGGGGGGCCTGGGGCTCAAAGATCTCGAACTCCAAGGTCTAGTGTTTTATTCCAAATGGATCTTTAAGGATATTGAGGGTGAAGATCCTTGGAAATTATTAATTAGAAATAATTTATCCTCTCCAAACCAAAGAAAGGAAAACATTGGGGTAGTTTACATCTTCAAGATATCCTATTTTGGCCAATTTGATGTTAAGCTTTTGGCTTGCCTATGTTTGTAACTCTTTGGAGGGAATGGACTAAAGTAAGGAAATGGATTTGTAATGGAGAATCCTATTGCTTTTCTTTGACTTAGTGTGTTAAAGATAGATTGATTTGGTGGAATATTATGTGGAATGATAAACCCCTAGCCTTGTCTCAAGGGTGCTATGCAAAGTTATGGAGCTCAAATGGGACCAAATATATGTAGGATATTATATGTAATGACAAGTTAAGGGATTGGGAGCAGTTGAGAGATAACATCAATCAATGAAAATATATTCAATTCTAAAAAGGTGGTGGGAGACTTTTTCTTGATACAACTGATCAGTGGGGCTGATCTTCTACAAAAGGTTTGTTGGAAAGATGGATCAAAATTGATAGAGATGACACTCAATAAAATTTATGCCCTAGTATCTAGCTTGGGAGAGGTTCATAAATAGCTCAATATATCTTGGAACTTTCACTGGTCAGAATCTAAATGGTCTATTAGGCTGAACTATATTTGGAACAACTCAGTCAAACCAATAAAGCTTATTTTCATTGGTTGTTGTTGCTTAAAAAAAACTATGGATAAGATTTTGTATTCATATGAAATTTATACTAGAATGTGTGAATGTTGTAATGTGTCTTAAACTATTGACCATCTCTTTTCTTAATGTAAATTTTTTGTTGTAATTTGGTCATTATTTTTTGGTTTACTAGTCAATTGGTTTGATCCTTGTGGTTTTTCATGGCATGAAATTCTAGATGGATATGTTGAAGCTTTTAATGTTGAGTTGAATAAATTTTGGCTCATATTTGTAATGATATTTTTTGGTTTATCTAGAATAAGAGGAATGATAAGGTTTTCCAAGGAACTAGAAAGTATCTCTGTAACGCCCGCCGTGCAAACCCTAGAGAACTCAAAAAGGCAAATATTTTTTTTTTTTTTAAAAAGCAATTAAATTAACTTACAATACATTACCCATAATCACATAACATAATACATCACATTAACTCACTTAGTTCTCTGGGGCACGCGAGGTTACATTGCAACCACAAAACGGAAATAAAAGATAATGATAAACCATGTAACCCATTACAATAATATAAACATGAATAAATGTGCTTCCATAAACCAAGAGCAATTATATTCAGGTACCACATAATACAATCATATGAGTCTCATCAAATAATTACATTGATTCCTAACTATTACATCTTTGCAATAATGTTACATTACAATCTTTAATATAATAATTACAATGAAATTCCCAAACAATTGGGATGATACAATTTACAATAAATGCTGAATAACAAGGTGAACACTGGCGCAACTCCAACTGCGGAAAAGCTGCGATCAAAGGATGCTGATGGGGAACCCAACGGGTGTGGAGCACGTTCCACCCAACCATGTGAATTAAAGATAACTCACCCCCCGTGCTCAGAGGTGACAATGAAGTGAACTCGACCATGATTGCCAAACCGACTCCATGACAACAAGGTACAAACTTAAATACAATTCAGAGAACACAAATAAACCAAGCAATGACATTAACAAGCCACCAAAGAATGCTCATAAACACTAGTACAAGAGTCCAAATCAACAATATGAATACAAGCTAAAGAAACTGATACAACATCCAAGTCCAAAATACATGTCCAGAGGCAAGGCAACAAGGCAAAAAAGGAAGTCTAGTGGAGAGTGTCATCGCACAGCTCTCATGGGATCTCCTGGCTCTTCCTCCAACTTGAGGCGCCGGCACCCATCTATGGATCTCCTGGCTCTTCCTCCTGCATGAGGCGCCGGCACCATAGGGTAGCTCGTGCGGAGTCAATAACCTCTCATGAAGACGAGATCATGACTTTGCCGACCACGACCTTCTCAATCTATCATTAGTCTATGATAGCCCTAATGCATAGATGAGGAATCCAATTTCTTTTATCTTGAGTGGTTTACTACCCATCCCCCTAATTCTATTTTTAAGTTATCACTTGTTTAACTACTCTTCGTGGGTTCTCCTGTGCACTTCCTCTTAACCGAGGCGCCGGCCCCCACGAAGAGCCACTCTCCCTAAGACTCTTAACAGAAAATTGAAACAAGACAAGGGTTGAACTTCAACAAATAAGCATGATATCCAAAACAAGTACAAGCGAGGCATTAACCCTCTCGCAACAAAACGGAACCAAAAGGTTTCAACAAACGTTCAACCCCTCTAAACAAGAACTATAAGTTTTCAACTCCAAAGCTAAAATTCAGAACAAGAAAGACATCCAAGAATAAACCAGCCTCTGGAACAAAGGTTCAAGCCAACAAACGGGTCCCCACATCGACATTAAAGCCAACACGAAAACAGAATGAGACTACGCACAATTTGATGAACTCAAAACACCAGATCAACCTACTCAGACAATTAAAAACAAGAAGCAGTACAATTTCCTCATGATCAAATATTATCTTCATAAAAACAAGATCTGTTATTATATGAAAATAATATACTAAATTATTGTTTATTACAATAAATTTATTAACATTTTATTTCCAAATGCAGTGAAATTTCTATTAAAAGAAATCATTTAAATTTTACAATTCTTTTCATTACGTATATAAAAATATATCTTATAATTTATCATACATTTTCATTTATAAAAATCAAACGCATATATATATATATATATATATATATATTTATGAATATATATATATAAATATATATATATATATATTTTTTCATAGATTAAATTTGACTAAAATAGAAGTAAATTAAAAAAAATCGAATTAAATTTATTATTCACTAAATTTAAAAAAAACTAACGCAAATAAAAAAAATAAAACAAACAAAAAAAAACAAAAAGCAGCAAGTGCTGCCGTCGCAGTCCTTGCATGAACGCCCCATGATGGATCGCGCGACGGCATACCCCGATCCTGGGACGCAGTAGGCGGTTGGGCTGCGTGAGCTTAGGGATAAAGTCTTGGCTGACTGGCATAAGCGGCCACCGAGGGGCGCCACCGGCCGGTCCATTGGCCATCCCCCATCTCATTTAATTTTTTTTTTTTGTATGAAATTTTACTTAAATAAAAATTTACATATAATTTTTTAATATGTAATTTTTTTTAAATTTTCATTTCGCTTTTAAAAATGAATTCGTCCCTTGAGGGGCCGGACGGACCCGATTACTCGAATAATAATAAAAAAAATTAAAAATCAAATAACCATTTCAGACAACTATTCAACTGGAAATTATTTCCAGGTTGTTTTTTATACGTATATATATATATATATACATATATATATATATATATATATATAAACACAGATTTTAAATAAATTAAATTTTATTATTTTTTTACAGAGGAGGGCAGGGGTTTTTTCTTCAGTAAATTAATACAGAGAAATAAAAATTCACAGAGAAGAAATAAAATTTCTTCATGATAATAAAATTTGTGAAATAACAGATATTTTCCCATAATTTTTCCCAGGTTTGTTTTTTGTAAATACCAAGATTTTCCCAAATCCATTTGAAACCCTGTTTTATGAAAACAGACCAGATTTTTCCTAAAATAAATTGAAACACAAATTTCTTCCCAATCTATTTTAAAACCCAGATTTTGCAAATTGAACAGATTTTCCCTAATTCCAAAATTAAAACCCAGATTTTGCAAATTGAACAGCTTTTTTCCTAATTCCAAAATTAAAATCCAGATTTTGCAAATTGAACAGTTTTTCCCTAATTCCAAAATTAAAACCCAGATTTTGCAAACAACTAGATTTTTTTACAACAAAACAGCTTTTTGCAATAAAACAGATTTTTGAAATAAAACAGATCTTCCTATAAGTTGATTGAGATTTTAATCAAGAAAAGGAAAGAGGGGTTTTATTTGGAACCTGGTCTCCTTCTTGCTGATTTGTGATGAAGTCCTTGCTTCAACCAGCCCCTTCGAACGGCTTCCCAAAAACTCTATTTTTTCCGCCTCCTCTTCCTCTTCTCCTCTGCTTTTTCACAGATTCTCCCCCCAAAGCTTTCCAGCACAATCTCCTTCCTTTTTTTTTTCTTTTCCAAATTCCAAATTCTAAAAAAAATTACAATAATGTTTTTCCAGCAAAAGAATCCCCTTCCTCCTATTTCGAAAACCCACTATATTATTTTCTCTTTCATGCACCCAACCACCATTTTCTAAAAACAGCATTCCAATTTCTCCATTTTCCAAATTATTATATTCTTATTATTATTATTTTAAAACCCCCATTTTGACAGCCTTGCATGCACAAGAAATTCAAATTTATTTATTTATTTTATTCTAAATTTTCCACCTGGAAAATTTATTTACATTTGACAAATCACCATTTAATATTTAATAAAACACATGGCTTTTCACCAAAATAACAATTTAAATATTTTGAATACAAATTAATCTAATTTTAATCAACAATTTTTAAATTGAAACATCACAACACATAAACTACCAACAGTAACATAACACAACTACAACCACAAAACATGACAACTACTGAACATACAATACCCTGTAACCAGTCGGTCTGACATCATGGAACGGGCAAACTTCATTGACACCTCTGTATCAACTTTGTACCGTTGGGTTATTTGTGCTCGCCCTGTCCTGCCGAAGCAGGTGGAATCGAGACTATGTACCTGCAATTCCTGCATACAAACGAAGTTGCGTACATGTGCATATATATACATAAATCAAAGCATTGTGTTGTGAGAAGGAATCGCAGCGTAACAGAGCACTCGCAATGAGTGATGCTACACTGTCCTTCATCACGTCTATTCTAACAATTATAATATGATTGATAAAAATAACATTCCTAATACTAACAATTCATCTCATGGCATAATCTATTGAATCATCACATCATAACATGAATATGAAAATCAACTAACATCTCCAACCACAATGTCATATAAAATAATCATGTCCACAAAAGAGTAACAACATCATCAAATGTCTAACTAACCAATCACACCAAACAGTATCACCATAGTATCAATGTATCAAAGTATCAAATCAAAGCATAAACTAATGAGTCCAACTAGCAACTAGGAGGGTTATTACATCCTCCCCCCCTTAAATTCGGCTTACTCCTGTAAGCCAGAAAACAAGTAAGGGTAGGATTCTCTAATACGGGAAGCATCCTCCCATGTCGCTGAAGTCTCATCATTGGGGTCCCACTGGACCCTCACCTGCTCAATATCCCTGCCTCTGAGAACGAGTCTCCGGTGCTGCACCACGGCCACGGGCTCTAGAGCTAGCTGCCCGTCCTCGACCTGTAGAGCATTCCAATCAAGTACATGAGTAACATCAGGAAAATAAGGCCTAAGAACAGAAACATGAAACACATCGTGAATCCGCGACAGACTGGGTGGCAAGGCCAGGCGATAGGCAACAGGACCAATACGCTCTAACACCTCGAACGGACCCACAAAACGGGGTGCAAGCTTAGAACCCTTTCCATAACGAATAGGGCTCTTCCGAGGACGAACTCGAAGAAACACTCGATCACCTACTGCAAACTGCCGATCAACTCTGTGTGCATCAGCAAACTTCTTCTGCCTGTCCTGAGCTGCTACAAGATGCTCTCGGATGCGAGCTACCTGCTGCTCCATATCACGAAGCATCTCAGGTCCAAGAAGAACCCTGTCCTCCAATCGATCCCAGCTCAAAGGGGTACGACAAGGACGACCATATAAAGCCTGGAAAGGAGCCATGCCAATCGAACTATGATAACCATTGTTATAGGCAAACTCAACCAAATGCAGATAATCTTCCCAACGAGATTGTTGGTCCATGACATACATGCGAAGCATATCCTCAAGCACCTGATTAACTCTCTCAGTCTGACCATCTGTCTCAGATGGTAGGCAGAACTAAAATTCAACTTAGTCCCTAAGGACCGCTGCAAAGATGTCCATAAAGCAGATGTGAATACCGATCTCTATCAGAAATAATCCTGCGCGGTATCCCATGCAATCGAACAATGTCTTCCATGAACACCCTAGCCACCACTGAAGCAGTATAGGAAGATCGAATGGGAGAGAAATGGGCTACCTTGGTCAACCTATCAACAGTGACCATGATAGCGTCGTGTCGCCTGGAAGACATAGGCAACCCGACAATGAAATCCATAGAAATAATGTCCCACTTCCACTCTGGAACAAGATGAGGCTGCAACAAACCTGCTGGATGGTGATGCTCGGCCTTAACTCTCTGACATTCCAGACACCTAGCCACAAAATCAGCAATGTCCCGCTTCATCCCAGCCCAAAAATATAGTGAGCGAAGATCAGCGTACATTTTCTTAACCCCTGGGTGTGCCGAATAAGGAGCTCTATGAGCTTCGGTCAAGATTAGGGTACGAAGACCCTCTGCAGGAGGTACATACATTCGGCCTCCATAATGCAAAACACCATCGGAATCCAAAGAGTACCCAGAAAATTTTCCTTCCAAAGCTCTGCCTGACTCAATCTCTGATTTCACTGCTTGATACCAATCATCTGAAGAGAGAGCTGTAAGGATCTGACTTTTCAAATCAACCTCAAGAGCCAAAGCAGAAATCTCATGCTTGCGTCTACTCAACGCATCTGCCACCACATTCTCTTTGCCCTGAATATACTTCACCTCAAAATCATATTCGCACAAGAATTCCATCCACCTTCTCTGCCTTGCATTTAGGTTCGGCTGCGTAAAGATGTACTGCAGACTACGATGATCCGTATGCAACTCGAACTGATGACCAAGGAGAAAGTGTCGCCACCTTACTAAGGCATGCACAACTGCAGCTAACTCCAAGTCATGAGTGGGGTAATTGAGTTCATGATCCTTAAGCTTTCATGATTCATAAGCAATCACTCGCCCCTCCTGCATCAACACAGCCCCTAAGCCTTCCAATGAAGCATCAGTACACACAACAAAATCACCTGATGGATCAGGAACTGCTAAGATTGGAGCACTAGTTAGCTTGTCCTTCAAAGTCTGGAAAGCCAACTGACACTGTTCGGACCAAAGAAACTTCTTTCCCTTTCTCTGCAAGGAAGTGATAGGATGAGCCAACTTAGAAAACCCTTGGACAAAACGCCTATAGTACCCTGCAAGCCCCATGAAGCTGCGAATTTCAGAGACATTTGTGGGTGCGGGCCAATCCACAATAGCTTGGATCTTTGCAGGATCAACCGAAATTCCCTCACCAGAAATCACATGGCCCAAATACTGAACTTCGGTTTTATAGAATTCACATTTCTTGAGATTGGCAAACAACTGATTACTCCTTAAGCATTGCAACACCTGCCTTAGATGCTCCTCATGTTCCTCCATAGACCTAGAATAAATCAGAATGTCATCAAGAAACACAAGGATGAATCTATCCAAGAAAGTTCTGAACACTCCATTCATTAGGCTCATAAAGACTGAAGGTGCATTCGTCAACCCGAACGGCACCACGGTAAACTCATAATGTCCATACCGGGTACGAAATGTTGTTTTATGAATGTCTGGATCAGCAATCCTCAACTGATGATATCCTGACTTGAGATCAATCTTAGAGAACACCTTTGCCCCTTTTATCTGATCGAAAAGATCATCAATTCTGGGTAATGGATATCGGTTCTTCACTGTTACCTTGTTCAACTGCCTGTAGTCAATACACAAGCGAAGAGAACCATCCTTCTTTTTCACAAAAATCACAGGTGCTCCCCAAGGAGAAACACTTGGGCGGATAAAGCCCTTAGCCAACAACTCTTCCAGCTGCAACCGGAGTTCCTGAAGTTCCTGCGTTGTCATCCGATATGGAGCTCGAGATATTGGCTCAGCTCCAGGTACCAAATCAATCCTGAAGTCTATATCTCGCTTAGGTGGCATACCAGGTATCTCTTCTGGAAACACATCAGAAAACTCCTTAAGGAGAGGGTATTGTTCCAAAGACACCCCTTGACTATCCTCTGACTCCAAGTCACTCAAAGATACAGCAAAGAGCTGACAACCCTGTCGAAAGTACCTTTTGAGCTGCATGGCAGAGATCATTCGTAAAGAAACGGGTTTTTGAACACCTATGATTTCCACCTCCTTTCCAGAATCATCAAAGCACCGCACCGATTTACGGCGACAATCAATTATGGCACGGTGTGCACTCAACCAATCCATGCCCAAGACAACATCATATGAGCCAAGTGGGAGGATTCTGAGGTTTACTTTAGTTGACAAAGCCCCTATACTCAAGCTACAATCCTGCACAAGCTTCTCTACAACAAGCTTTGACCCTGAAGCCAATTCAACTTGCCATTTCTCGCCTTGACTAGTTGCCACCAGTCCACATCGCTCAACCACAAGAGGAGATATAAAGGAATCAGATGCACCGGAATCAAAAAGTATAGAAATGCTAGTATCATGTAACACACCTGAAGTCTCAATGACGGTGCTCTGGTGGTCTGCCTGTCGATTATCCACTGCAGAAAATACACGATGAGACCTCCCTACATCACCTACTGTCGGCTCTGAACCAACTGGCCTCTGATTAAAACCTGAAGTGCTCTTCTGAGGACACAATCTGGCAATGTGCCCCTGCTGCCCACAAGAGTAACACCCAGTACCCCTGCCAAAACCTCTGCCCCCTGATGGAGCATTTGACTGCTGAAACTCCCACGACTCGGCGCTGACTGAATACTAGGTGTAGGCTGTGCAAAACGTTCCTGTCGAACTTGGTTCCTGTTCCTGTTCCGATCCTTGCGAAACTGTGAATTGCCACTCTGAGGAGATTGGAAGTTCTTCTGTTTTGACTGCTGCTGCTGAGGCTGCTGCTGCTGATGACCCCCTTTCGAGGGTTGAAACCTGTTTCTGGAAGATCCTGCTCCCTGAGACTGACCCCCATGAGTGCTAAAACCCTGAGTAGGTGCACTGCCAATCTGCACTCCAATGTGACCACCCAAGGCCATGGCCAAATTCTCCTCTACCAATCGAGCCTTCTCAACTGCCATTTCCATTGTCTTCGGCTCGAAGACTCGCACTCCACCACTGATGCGGGCATTAAGACCCCGAACAAAGTGCTGAACCAACATGCCCTCATCGTGGCTAATCCCTGCATACTGCTTCAACTCATAGAAGCGCCGCTCATACTGTTCCACTGACATTGACAACTGCTTGAGATCATGAAACTCGTCAGCCTTGCGCTGCCTCCAATGGTCTGAGAGAAAACAAGCTCTAAACCTGTCCAAGAATAATTCCCAAGTGACCATACTGATATCAAGGTGCAATTTCTGTTCCTCAAGGCGCCACCAAGTAGATGCGAAGCCTCACAAATGCATAACCGCGCACCGAGCCTTGGTATTGCTACCATAAGGGTGCATGGCGAAGCAACGATCTAGGTCAATTAGCCAAGTTTCTGCCTCTAGTCCACCTCCCGAACCATCAAATGTCGGTGGGTGAGCTCTCAACAAATCCCTCATATGGCCTGCTAAAACTGCATCCTGATCAGAGGTTATTTCTCTCCGCCTAGGTGACCTTTCTCTTTCTCTTTCAATTCGTGGCTCCTCCTCTGGCCTGGGTCCCAAACGAGCCAAAATTTCACCAAGAATATGTTGCAAGGAACCATCTAATCTAAGCTGCCCTGGATTCTGACCACCTGACGGATTATTCTGAAGACTTGGCTGTTCCTCATGCTCAGAACCATGAGAACTGGGAACTGAAGGACTTCGCCGGTTTGCTCCACGACCAGCACCACGGCCTCTTGCTTGGCCACGTCCTCTACCTCGAAGGCATACTTCTGCACAACAAGATAAAGGTACAAATAAGCTCCAGAGTTCAAATGAGAGGTTACTTAATGGACCTAACTACCCAGAGACCCCAGCGTTTGCAAACCAGGCTCTACGATAATCTCACTCAGTTCAAGTGTGATCTCACCTATCTTTATGTAATGATAGAAAAAGGTCCCTTAACTTGGCCTTGATTTAATGTTGTAATACACCTAACATATTCACATTAGATATTGGGACCTTTTGAATTAAAAGAGGTTAATGGTATCTTGCTAAAGTGTTGTGAAGTGTTGTAGCTCACTTTCACACTTTTCTAAGGTCTTATTAATTAATTATACCTAAATAACCTCTTTTTGACCTTAATCTTGCCTTGTTTGAAGTGTTGTAACACACTTTTTCACTTTTCTAGGGTTGTCATTAATAATTGGGCTCTCTTATGCTTTAATTGGCCTTATTTTGCATCCATAATACCCATTTAATACATCTTTTTTAGGATAATCCTCACACAAATCATTATCCAATCACAATTCAAGTGTTTCAAGCTTGAAAGAGCTAGATTTAATGATCTGGGTCTCATTCGCCACCTTGGGTGAATGAGTACCACCTATATGTTTGGGTCTCAAACTTGTTTTCACATATTTCTAAGCATTTTTGAAAATGGTCTCAAAATTATGGCTAATGGGACTCATTCTCCACCTTGGACAAAAGAGACCCGTGTGGCCCAAAATCAAAATTAATTCAAATTTTTGGTGAGATTGTATTCTCCTAGATCTGATGCTAGATTGTAGTGTTGTAATTTTGTGAATTCTTGCATAATTGAGTTTAAATTCAAGGTTCTTTCATTTATTTTCACCTAAGACTTTTGTGAGAGCATTCCTAATAGCAAGTTTGAGTTCACAAGAGAATTCAAATGTTTTCAAGAGTAGATCATCAATAATTTTAGAGTTGCATTCAAGCATCAATCATCATGTTGACCAAAGATTGCATGCATCATGTTTGTTGTGGAGCTAACAATTATGATGTAGGGTTTTTTTATTTAAGCAAGTGTTTCATCCAATATCAACATCATTCAAGCAAGAGTTAGGATCTACATCCATTGGAGCCATCTCAAGCATAATTGCAACACTTTATTGCAAGGGTTTGGTGATTTGCAACATTGTCATTTGTTCATTTATCATTCTTCATTCTCTATTCTTATTTGATTTCATTTCAAGGATTGTTCTCCAAAATAGGGTTTGACCAAGGAAAACCTCTGTCTACTAACCCAAAAAACAAATTCCCTCTCCTTTGGGTGTGATTTGTAGGTCTAGGCTATAGATTTCCCAAGGAGCAAGATTGAGGAAAGTTGTCAAATCATTCAAAGTTGTCAAAGTTGTTATAAAGTCTTGGAGAACCTTGGAGAACACCTACAAGTTGCAAATATGGGTTTTAGGTCTGAAAATCACTCAGGAAGGACAAAGAAAATATAGAAGAGCAAGATTAGACTTTTAAGCTTAAGAAAATCCTAATTAGACTGGTTTTCCACTTCTAGCGAATGAGTCCTAGTTCCAGTCAAAATTCAGTTTTGTTGTAGATTTAGATACCCTTTTGGCAGATTCCTATTCCCATACAGTTTTCCAAAATCTGGACTAATTCATATAGCTTGGAAAATGAGTCCCACTCAACATTAAAAGTAGATTTTTTATTGTTTTAGAGCTTCTTCAAGTCATCTCCAGATTTTCTAGGTGCAATTATTCCTTCCTATAGCCTTTTGTGTTGTTTCCTTTACTTTTTTAGTTTATTTTATAGGTCATTACATTGAATTAGGGTTAAGTGTTTTATCTTGCATTTCATTATCTTTTCCAATTTCTTACTTGGTGGTGAACCCCTTATTAGTTTTCATTTATCCCCTAGACAACCCTCTTGCAAGATCTGAGATCTCAAGGGTTATCCTTGAATGAAATTAGGAAAGTGGGTGTGCTCTATGTCCTAAAACTATATGATATAACCATACCACATTTTCAACATTTCAATTTTGTGAACTTGCATTTAGAACATTAAATTTCTCATTTAGAGTGAATTTCCATCCTACCTTTGGCTTGTATTAACATTGCATTAGAGCTTGCATTGGTTAATTGGCATTCTAGGGTTTTTTATTTTGCATTAGTGAAAGCTCATATAGCTTGCATTTTTGCATCTCGTTTCATTGAAATACATATAAAATATGCATTTGCATCAAAGATATAGATCCTAAAACATAAAAAGCATAAAATTAAATTATTATTTTTTGAAAATTTTGAAAAATATCAATAATGGGACTCATTCACCACCTTGGGAGAATCATTCCCTCTGTATATTTTGAACTGCATTTTATGGCATTTAAATTTTTATTTCTGAATTTTCATTTTTCGGTTATTGCCTTTCTATTTCAATTTCTAGAATTTTTGTTAAAAGAATTTCATTGTTCTTAGCTTTGCATTCATATTGCATTTAGTATCCCTTGTATGAGTATTTGGTGTCCTATCGCTAATACTGTAGTGAGATGAAGTTTGAGACTCATTTCATCTTGTGGTAGTATAATCCTCATGGATCTTGGGTTTTCTAGCTCTTTCACTCCTAGTATTGACATTAGTACATTAGGTATGGACCATACCCTCAACAACTCTTTGCTTTCAAGTAGTGTGATGCAAGCTGAAACAAGGAATGCTAGTGCCCCACAAGAAAACATAATTCAAATTCACGAGGACCTAGAAAACCTACAATATCAAGTACAAAATGACAACATTTCAACCACTACCATCCCTACTATAGATAACATTCACCACATGCTTGAAAGTGAAGATGGCCTTGACCTTGTGAAAAACATAACTTGAAAATATTTGGAAAACACTTCCCCTCAACCACTAGTTCTCCTTGACCTACAACCAATGTCACAAGCCAAGGAGGAACTCAAATTCATCCTCTCACAAAAATTTCCTCTATACCTATCTATACCAACCCTCAAGTCACAAGAACAATGCAACAAACTAGTAATGTGATTCATTCCTTGGGTATTTCTGCTAGCATCCATAGTTCCTTTGTGGAATTGCATGTCATATCTCCTACCACTTTAACATGCATATGTGATCCATTTACTTGTCCTTCGAACATGTACACCCCTTCACCTTTTTCACTTCAATCTCATAACACAAGCAATGACCCTCTCATTAATCAACTCTTCCAAACCTTTTCATCCCTTCAAAAACAAATTTCCACCATCAATCAAAATCAAAAGGGACCACCTACACATTATGTCAAAATCAACCCATTTTCCTTGGAGATATTGCAAACATCATTGCCACAAGGTGTAGAGGTTCCTAGATTTGAGAAATATAGAGGAAAGGGAGATCCTACTAACCACGTTGTTGGAGTAAATGGTTTTTACCATTTACCTGCTTAAGTTTACTTAGGATTAATTTTACATTTAATCTCCTAGGTGGTTTTTTCCCGTGTGGGTAGTTTCCCACCCATCATACATTTTCTTTCCTTTAAAAGGCCATACCAATATGTATTTTATTCATCTAATTTTATTCACTCATATTTGGTGAAATGGCCTTATGTTTCCTCTCAATTTTTTTGTGAAAGTTATTTTTGTAGATGGTGCTCCTAGGAGGTGGATGACACCAACATAGTATTAGATACTACTATCTACAACTCCTTCTTTGAGAGTTTTCATCAAGTGCTGGGTATGTGCAAGATCATTATGGAAAAAACAGGCCCTTAAGTGGCCAAAAAATCAGAAAAATCAGAGTTAGGAAACTTGACGTAAAAATTTGAATAACTTATCTATATTATTTCAAAAATATGTAATAATAGAAACTGTAGAAAATTTAATATAGTTTCTAAACTACTAGGTTTGTTTAAAAAAATACAAATCTATTTGGATAAATTTGAAATTTCAATGGGTGGTACTTAAATTTAAGGGGAAAAATTAAGAAGTAGGTGTTTGTTTGACCACCCTAACCACAATAAAATGATAATATTTTTTTATAATATTTTACATATGTAAGTAGAGGATTCATGCCCCAATGTGATGCATATTTTTTTTCTAATTTTTTCCAAGTAAATAATTATATGAATTTTTTATTACAACTTTTAAAAATATAAAACTCGTCTGAACACCTTAACTTGGTCAAAACTTCATGAAATTCAATTTTTATTTTCTAAATCCTATAGTATGTGAAGCATAGAATGTTACGCATGTTTTGGATTCAAAAATTGTGATATCGTTTGAAAGCTATAGGTGTTTTCAATCAACCTATCAATCAAGACTTTAGTCATAATTTGAATAGAAAATGAATAATAATTATTAAATTCAAAATAAAGCATAATTTATATTGATGGAAATCCGAGAATGTCCTTTAAAAACCCTTTTCATTTCATCAATTTTGGGTAAAAAATAGTCATCAGCCACATACCCACCATATTGCCACTTTTTGGCCCATCATGATCTTGCACATACCCTGAGATCACTTATTTTTTTGGCATTTGAAATTTTCAAATTTCAAAGATACCTCATTTTCGATTTTCTTGTTGAAGGGTGTTTTTTGTTGCCTACTATTTTCTTTGTTTGTTGGCTATGAATTTTGAAGAAGCCTCAATTTTTTCCTATAGGTGCTATATCTTAGGAGGCCGTAAAGCATATTTTAAGGTGTTTTGTGCTTATCTAGAACAAGTCAATTTTTATTACTATTTGGAGAGCTATCAACATAGGAATTGGAAAACTCTTGGTTGTTTGGGGCGTGATTTTTACTACCACAAGCCCAATTCATTTAGAGGTTTCAATCTAAAGGAAGTGAAATATTGTTTGTTGGTGTCATAGAAGAATTTGTTCATTGAGATGAACCATACCAAAAAATGGATGCTTGCAAATCTTAATGATACTTCAAACAACACCATTCTCCACAATACAAAGCTCCTCCCTCACAAGCCTTGAATCCTCAAGGATAGTGGTCTTATCAAAATTAGAGCTAAGACCATCATTAGAGTGTTGTACAACCTAAACCATTTTTGGTAGTTAATACCTCACTTGAGGGGCACATTTTCACTTAAGCCACAAACCATTTTTTGTGGATATGATTCAAAACAAAGGAGTGGGTATGTGCATGATCATGTTGCTGGCGACTTTTTTTACCCAAAGTTGATGAAAAGAAAAGGGTTTTTAAAGGGATATTCTTAGCTTTCCACCAATGTAAATTATTCTTTACTTTGGATTTAATAAATAATTATTATTCATTTTCTATTTAAATTCGACCTAAAAGTCTTGATTGATAGGCTGATTGAAAAACATCTATAGCTTTAAAATAGTATCACATTTTTTGAATCCAAAACATGCATCACATTCTATGCTTTGCATACTATAGGATTAAAAAAAGAAAAAATGAATTTCATGAAATTTTGACCAAGTTAAGGTGGTCAGACATGCGAGTTTTAATATTTTTTAAAAGTTGTAATAAAAAATTCATAATTAATTATTTACTTGCAAAAAAATTACAAAAAAATATGCATCACATCGGGACATGAGTCCTCTACTTATATCTAAAATATTATAAAAAAATATTATAATGACTTACAAACTCTCACAGATTGTTTCTCATGTGTGTTGACTAGTGTTGATGTGCTCTTTAGAGTTGCTTGGTGATTTGACACAAGAACCTAGTAAGGTGTTTAATTTTTTGCTCAATTTTTTTTAGATTCTCAGCCCTATTTTTTTGCATTATTGCTTCCTGAAGTATTTTGGGAAGGTTTCATTTGCAGTATTTGGGAGTTTTTAATTGTTGTTGAATGTTAATGTATTTATATTCTTGGAGATGTGTCATAGTTGATTATGAGGTTTTCATTTCACCCTGTTGTGATTATGTTGAAAATAGGAAACTATAAACAATGGAGAGATGGTATCATAAAAAATATTAAGTGGCTTCATTTGTTACCACATTTATATAATCTTGTTCCCCTTCTTGGTACCGATAGTAAGAAATTTGCATGGAATTGCAAAAGGGATAATGTCCTAGGAGTTATGGAAATGCATACTAATGATGCCACTTTGAATGTTATTGATCATTTTGGGTGTCCTCGTATTCTTTGTACTAAAATTTGGGAAATACATGGAGATCCCGATACTTAGATATTCCCATATGATCTAGTTTTAGATTGTCTTGTGCCTCTTTATTTTTTAGACATGATACCCTATGATCATGCTACTATGTAGGAGTTTGAAGGTTTGGAATACTTTGAATCCTCAAATGAGGATGACGAGGGTTCTTGAGATGCTCCTTATTTTTTGTTAGGGATAGTTGATGTGCCTTCACCTTTAGTGATTCATTGTGTAGAGTCATTGATTGAGGCTCCTATCATTCCTATTCATTAGGACCATTCATCTTGTTTTGGTGATTCATTGAGCATGTCCAGCAATTCATCACAACCAGTATCTCATTGTCTTCTTGATTGGGATTCTTATTTGACGTACATTGGTTCATTGTTCATAGAATCTCATATTTCTAACTTGGAAGAAACATTTTGAGGGTATATCCCTCCTATTTGATGATAGTTGTGGTAGAATTGTTGCTACCCCACCTCTATCTTTGGAAAATGTTCAAAATTAGTTTATAGTGGTACCTTTTTTTTCACCTTCTATTGTGATTGGGCATGTTCCTGATTGGTTTGTGGAATCATCTTTCAAGGTCTTGGCGGAACATGAGAAAATTTTAGAGGAATTTTCATCCTACATTTGGATTTCACTTGCTAATTCCTATCTAGAGTGGGAAGCATACCCGCATTTGTACTTGGTTTTGTTTCTTCCAAAAGGGAGACAAGTTGTTTGTCAACATTGGATTATGTTTTGTCTTCAAGCATTTACCATTTTTTTGGATGATTACACATTGTGGGGGGGCTATATAGTCTCTTTCTTTCTCTCTTATGGGGGGTTCATTGATTGTATATACATGATCTATGTAGTCCTTAGGGGTGTGATTGAGCCCTCCATCCATGCATCATTTTTTGTTTTTCTTTTCTCTCTTTTGGAGAGGGGCTTTTTCACACAGTGTTTTTCTCCTTTTCTCTAGTTGTGAGAGATTGCATTGTAAATGGGTACCTAACATGGTTGTGTAGCTGGGACCCATATTGCATCTTATTTTTGCATAATAATTCTCCCTAAGTTGCACTTAAGAGGGGGTGTTGGAGTGAATGGTTTTTAACATTTACTTGCTTAAATTTACTTAGGCTTAATTTTACATTTAATCTCTCAAGTGGTTTTTTCTTTTGTATGTAGTTTTACCACCCATCATACATTTTCTTTCCTTTAAAAGGTTGTACCAATATGTATTTTATTTATCTCATTTTATTCACTCATATTTGGTAAATTGGCCTTGTATTTCCTCTCTCATTTTTTGTGAAGGTTATGTTGTAGATGGTTCTCCTAGGACATGGATGACACCAACACACATTAATGATTATACTACCTTATGTAGTGACTTTGTCCTTGATGATAAAATTTTGGCTAAGGGTATGTGCAAGATCATCATGGAAAAAACAGGCCCTTAAGTGGCAAAAAAATTAGAAAAATCAGAGTTAGGTGACTTGATGTAAAAAATTGAATAATTTATCTATATTATTTCAAAAATATGTAAGAATAGAATCTATAGAAAATTGAATGTAGTTTCTAAACTAAATCTTGTTGGTGAAAATTTGAAATTTCAATTCAGTAGTACTTAAATTTCAGGGAAAAAATAAGAAGTAGGTGTTTGTTTGACCACCCTAACCACAATAAAATGATAATATTTTTTTATAAGATTTTAGATATAAGTAGAGGACTCATTTCTGGATGCGATGAATATTTTTTTGTAATTTTTTTTTTAAAGTAAATAATTTAATTATGAATTTTATGTGGCTACAAATTCTAAAAATAAAACTTGTATGTCGACCACCTTAACTTGGTCCAAAATTTCATGAATTTTTTTTTTTTTAATCCTATAGTATGTGAAGCATATAATGTGATGCATGTTTTGGATTGAAAAAATGTGATACTTTTGAAATCTATAGATGTTTTAAGATTAGTCTATCAATCGGGACTTTGGATTTGTAATTTGAATAGAAAATAAATAATAATTACTTATTAAATTCAAAGTAAATAATAATTTATATTGGTGGAAAGTTGAGAATCTCCTTTAAAAACCCTTTTAATTTCATCAATTTTGGGTTAAAAAAAGTTGTTAGCCACATACCCATCATATTGCCACTTTTTGGCCCATCATGATCTTGCACATACCCCTAATATTTTCCATAGGTCCTTGAAAGATACTACCTTGGAATGGTTTTCTTCTTTACTGTACAACTCAATTCATTCATTCAATGAACATGTTGAGGAATTTTGAAATCATTTCCAAGTGCATATGACTCTTAAGATTTCCTTGGCCGATTTGATGAGATGCAAGAAAAATGAAGAAGAAAAGATAACCGATTTTATCTCATGCTACCAATCGCTTTATTCCAAAATTGTTGTCAAGGTTCCTGATCCTCACCTTCAAAAGATGTTCATATAAAATTTGCAAAGAAAGATAAAATAAAAGCTTGCCCATGATGAAATTTCCCTCCTTTATACACTTATGTATCTCCTTACATGATTATCAAAATTTAGTTAGTAGTTATGTCGCCAAGTCCACTTCTATCTGTACTGATAAATCCGCGCCTATAAACCAAAACAATTCCCAACCTTTTAGGAAAAAGAATAAAGGATTCCTTTAGTTCATCCCCCCTCAATAACCAACTTATAATGTTAATAACCAAATAAATGTTGTTAAAGTCGTGGTATCCTTGAGCTATGGGGACCCGAAAAGGAACTTCACTCTCTTACCTTATACCATTCATAACATAATGTCCCAACTTTATAACAACAAATGATTACATTTCCTCCCATCAAAACATTTGATCCTAATGAGCCTTTACCTTTGAGATTTAGATCAAATTCTTAGTGCCATTATCACTGACAAAATGGACACAATATACAACATTGCAAGCATCTTAAACATCTTGTGCAAGACCTCATTGATTTTGGTCACCTTTCTGTTGGAGGTGTTAGTGATCAAGGAAATAAGTCAATTTCCCCTCCTAACATAAACTTTCAAATTTTCACCAACCCTATGCCTAAACATAACATTTCATTTTTCAAAGCCAATGAAACCACAAAGAATGATGTGATGAATATTTCATACATATGATGATAACAATGATTCTATTAAACATGATCCTACAGATAATGATCCTATGGGTGACATGGTAGGGATGATAGACATCATTCCTCGTAAGGGCCAAACTAAAAATCCTCTTGACATTTCTTTCTCATATAAGGATATACTTAAACATGTACCCAATGGTCCTCTTTACATAGTTGATCATATCTATGATAAGCCTAGTATTTGGATATTAAAAGATCTCACTTGTGGAGAGAAGGTGATCATTGAGGAATTCTTACTTTTGCATGAGTACTATCAAGATATATATGATAAATTGAAAGAATGGATCAAGACACATAATGGTTTCGCTTGCCTTGCGATGGCATCAATCACCTTACCATTGCAAATAAAATTGAAAGCATTAGATACCTCATTCTCCATCATCCTGTAGTCAGACCAATTTTGTGTGAATCTTGGCTACACATGGCTTCGCTCCATGAAATTTGTCCCTTTGGTTGTGTATAAATGCTTAAAGTTTCCCTTTGATTGTTAATTTTTCACTATCCATCATAGTGGCTTTAACTCATTTTCCTCCAAAGGTAACTTTTCCTTAGATTTCTTCTAGCCCAAACCTATAAAACCATGAGGGCATTTTCTTCTTATCTTATCAAAAGTTCAAGGAAAAGAAGATAGTATAAATATCCCTTTGAAACATGTCCCCACCTACCATCGAGCCTACCATTCTAGATGAAACTGTGCTTGAGCCTAAAGAAATTCAAAACAACCAAGACCAACCTAAGACAAAACCTTCACCTACCTCCTACAAAAGACTAAGAGATAATGAAAACAATCCTGTCACACCTCCTAGAATTAAAAAAAGTTTACAAATTTAAAGAGACAGTGGTTAAACAACCTCCTGGGGTTCCTTTTATTCCTCCCCTTGCAAAAGTAAAGAAACTTATGGTTGATCAACCTTCTCCTACACAAATGCAACTTGAAAATTGAACTAAAAAAATAGAGGTTCTAGAGAGCATAGGAATAGATGTTGTGCCCTTTTCTCACAGGTTGCATGAAGAATTAAACAAATACAATCAAAATCCAAACTTCACTAAAGCAATGCATGATGACCATACTCCCACAAAAAGAGTTGCAGCCTTCCTTGGAAATTATCATTCGACCTCCTGATGTGATTTAGAAGATGATGAAGAGATTGCATAGATTGATGAACAAGTGGATAATGAATTGAATACCTTATTTTCCTCTTCCATGAGCTTAAATGACAATTCTCCTAAGATATTGAGTATTGAACCTAGTGATGGCCCTAGTTTAGCTCTTGTAATTTTCCCTTTGGCTAGTTTCATGCCTCCCATTTATATCAACCAAGATTGGGATGTGGATGACCTGCTTTATGTTGACTCGCATATGCCTTACTATTTTTTTTTCTTTCTCATTATTTCTTTTTATGATTTCATGTGCATAATGTGATCCCCCATGACATTTTGTTTGATGCATCTCTCTTTGTGAAAATCCTCTATTTGTACCTTCATTCTTCTCTATGTCATAAATCTTTCACATTTTATCTTTTTCATTTGTCTTGTGTTTTCCTTTGGGGGTGATGCAAGGTGTCAAGACATTCATGTTTCTTCCATGTTGACCTGAAAGGTGTTTCTTTGTTTTCTCTCTCTTTATGTCATTCTTCTAGTTCTGTGAGTATTTTGGGAAAGATGATAGTCCTGAGCTCTCTAAAAAAAACCATTGTAGCAAGAACATACTGACCCCAAATCTATAGATCCCTTATGTGTTTGGTGTTTTCATTTTTGGGGGAAACCCCTCTCTTTTCCTTTTCTTTCACATGATTTAGCTTTACTTGGAAACATATGACTTGGCATAGGTTTTTCCAATTTATCTCTTGTGTCTTCTTTTCTATTATCATTTTTTAGTTGCTACTTTAAAGTAATTGCTCATAGTATGACCAATATTTAGCAATTTATTTAAAGTGGGGGCATACATTGGCATTATTCTTTTGCATTTTTCTTCTTCATAGTTTAAAGTGTAGTATTCTTACTTTATATGATGTGTTTTTTGCTTTGTGGATGACATTGGGTGTGAGGTGAAATCACAATACTATGTCTCACTTTTTTCCCAAGATGGACATTTACATAAAAAAATAATAACTGAATCTTCATCCTCTAAGACCTATAGGAACTAAACCATTAATAATTTCAAGATGATGTGAACTAGTGATTTGTGGCAATTTCTATTTAGATTCTAAATATAAATTTTATAAATTTTTTTGAAATAAATTATGAATCTTTCAACATCTCCTTTAACAACTATTTTTAAGCAAAAAACAACATTTTTGGAAAGTAACGGTTGTGTTGTATAACATAACTTTTTCTATAAAGTATAAAATTATAATTTTTGAAATATAGATTCTCAACATCAATGTGAAGGGAATGGATATTTTTTCATAATTTTTAATTACATATATTGTTAATTAATTTTTGAAGTCATTTTCATTATAATTTAGACATACGTGTGTGTCATATAATATAAATTCTTATGTATATGTCAAAATCCAATTTTTTTTTGGTCAAACAAGAACATCAATATGGAGGGAACAAATATTTTTTATAATTTTCCAATAATGTCTTACTATTTTTCAACCTCTATAGAATGAAGAGCTCAATGTTTGGAGAAAAAACTTCTGTTTAATAAAATATAAAAATTAAATACATGATAAAATGAAAACACATAAAAACTATACTTGTTGGAAAGCTCATTTCAAGGGCTACAATCGTACAAAATATAATTTCTAAATGATGTTATTTAATCCCTTAAAATGTCTAGAAAAATTGTTTTTTTCCAACATTTTGATAGGTGCGAAGGAGACTCCATTGTGGGCATGATTTAATAATAGAGGGGTTATATACAAGGAGGTTTGATCTAAGGGAATATTATCTATCCCTCTTCAATTAAAACCCTTTAGATGGAACCTCTCAAGGCTTAAATCATTATTTTTTCTAAAAAAGGTGATTTCAGGAAAAAATCAACATGTCCCAAAAGTGAGACACTATTGTGGCAACACCTTGTGGGTGTCCTTCAAAAGCATGATCTCTCTTAGCACATTACATTACTTTTAGTGTCTTGATGTGACAAACTACATCTCCTAAGTTGTAAAATTTCTATATTTTTTTTGGTCCTCTCTTGGAGACATTATTCACAATGTTCCCTAAGTTAAGACCTCGCATGAACCAAGCAAGACTCCTTTGAACATTCCTTATTGTTGCATTTGTATTTTTAGCTATATGGCCACCTTACATAACACAAATTTCATGCCTATGGAGCTATCTTGTTTTTTCATGAGTTCCAAGCATACAAAGCTTTGCTTGTCTCATGAAGCTCAAAAATAATTTTTTTTCTGTGGCACCTTATTAAAGTTACTAGGAGGTATAACTTCAGTATGGTTTGATGGGAAGTCGAACAAGGGAATGACTTTCCCTTATCCACTTGTATGTGTGTGTGAGACCATACCAACCATGAGTGTATGTTTCTCACCTTCTTGGACTTCTCACCTAGCGAACAACCATGAGTTTTGTTGCCTTAGAGTGAGTATGCATTTTTTCAGATAAACAACCTAGATCCGATCCACATCACGTCAGACAAAAAATAAAAGCTTGGTTTTCCCCTTTTCTTTTTCATGTTATTTTATTTTATTACATATGTCTTTGATAGTGCATTCTTATGCCTTGTTTTTTCTCTTTATATCATTTTCATGTGTGTTATTTAGTGCTTATGTTTGTTTGTCATAGGAACTTGGTCCTAAGGGCTTGTGCAACCCTCTTGATTATGTCTATCCTATCATACTACCATTAGTGCATTTGAACTCCTCTTGATCATGGATATCTTATCTTGTTGGCATTGTTGCATTTGATCTACTCTAGTGTGAGTTTGAAGAAAGTTCGTCCTATCACTAAATTGGGGGCTAGATATAATGATAGAAAAGGGTCCCCTAACTTGGCCTCAATTTAATGTTGTAATATGCCTAACATATTCACATTAGGGCTTGGGCCCTTGTGAATTAAAATAGATTAATAGTACCTTGATAAAGTGTTGTGAAGTGTTGTAACTCACTTTCACACTTTTCTAAAGTCTTATTAATTAATTACACATAAATAACCTCTTTTTGACCTTCATCTTGCCTTATTTGAAGTTTTGTAAAGTGTTGTAACACAATTTCACACTTTTCTTGGGTTGTCATTAATAATTGGACTTTCTTATGCTTTAATTAGCCTTATTTTGTATCCACAAATCCCATTTAATGCATCTTTTTTAGGATAATATCGACACTGTAAATCATTACCAAATCATAAATTTTTAGGTGTTCTAGGCTTGAATGGCCTAGATTTAGTGAACTAGCCCTGTGTGAATGAGTTCACCTATATTTTTGAGTCTCAAACCTAGTTTCACACATTTCTAAGCATTTTTTTAAAATGGTCCTAAAAATTATGCTTGGTGGGACTCATTCTCCACCTTGGGGGAATGAGTCCCATGTGGCCCAAAATCAAATTTAATTCAAATTTTTGGCAGGATTTTATTCTCTTAGATCTAATGTCAGCTTTTAATGTAATTTATGAAATTCTTGCATAATTGAGTATAAATACAAGGTTCTTTCATTCATTTTCACCTAAGACTTTTGTTAGATCATTCCTAATAGCAAGTTTAAGTTCACAAAAGCATTCAAGAGAAGATTATCAAGTGTTTTAGAGCTTCATTCAAGCATCAATCATCATGTCAAAGACTTCATGTATCATGTTTTTTATGGAGCTAAAAATTGTGATGTAGGGTTTTATAATTCAAGCAAGTGTTTCATCCAAGATCAACATCATTCAAGCAAGAGTCAAGATATATATCTATTGGAGCCATCTCAAGAAAAATTGCAACACTTTATTGCAAGGGTTTGGTGAGTTGCAACATTGTGATTTGTTCATTCATCATTCTCTATTCTTCTTTGATTTCATTCCAAGGATTGATTTCCAAAATGGGGTTTGGCCAAGGAAAACCTTGGTCTACTAACCAAAAAAAATTTCCCCTCTCCTTTGGGTGTGATTCACAAGTCTAGGTTGCAAATTTCCTAAGGAGCAAGATTCAAAAAAGTTGTCAAATCATCAAAGTTGTCATCAAGTCTTGGAGAACCTTGGAGAACACCTATAGGTTGCAAATTAGGGTTTCATATTTGGAAATCACTAAGGAAGGACAAAGCAGATAGAGAAGAGAAAGATCAAACTTAAATGAAGTTTTAAAAAAGCCTAACTAGATTGATTTTCCACTTCTAGTGAATGAGTCCCAGTTCTAGCTAAAATTTAGATTTTTGTAGATTTAGATACCCTTTTGGTAGATTCCCTTTCTC
>VDFB02372033.1:279896-312660 GCA_007258455.2 Sequoia sempervirens
TGAAGGAAGGTGCTCCAGAACTTCAGCTACTAAACTCAAAGACTATAGACTTAGCTACAACCTATAGGGCTAACACTAACAGTATGACACACACATGGAAATGAATTCCAATTTTAATTTTTATCTATTAAAGAAAAGTACAAAATGAAAAGTAAAATACTTATCATTCTATCTATAACCCTTGAGTGGCTATCTCTCAGGTATTTCTACAGCTATCTTAGATCACATGCATTGGTAATCTCCAAGTTACTTCATTCAAAATATTCCATTCACATTACTTAGTAATTCAAAGAGTGGTGGGAAATCTCATTTTTATTCATATGGTAGTTTTACTCAAAAAGACATGTTGGAAGCATAACGATATTCTTTTGTATTCATCATTTGCAACACTTGCATGTTTTTATATGAAAGTGGCTAGCAAAATCATATTTTCCAATCGATAAAGTCTTTAATAGATTGTCAAAAACTAATGGAATTTAAAGCCCATGACATGAAATATTAAAGAGGCTTGACGTGAGCCATAAAGTTTTTGAAACTGAAAATAATAGAACTATGAAGATTGAACCCATAACGTATGCTCCTAGAATTTCGGCACCCACTCACTTGTTTTCACAAGTGTTAAGATCTACATCCATTTCCCTTTTGAATGGAATGGTAATCGAGAGTGGAAGTTGACTTGTGAAATGTTCAAGGAGTAAACTATTAAATCAACATAAGTTAGCTTAATTGGACTAATTTCAAGAAGTAAAGTTTGCACGCTTATTCATAAAAGGAGAGCAATTATTTATCCTAAAGGTAATTAATTAGTAGGGTAAATTGGGTTGAAAAGTATAGGTTTTCATATTGATCCCATTATATTGATGAGGTTGTTTTTACCTCATCATTTCCTCCCCTTCCTAAGATTGAGTAGGTCATCATTCTCTCTGGTGTGTTCCCTATCCTTGATTGCTTTTATTCATCTCATACTAGGAACTGAGATCATACAAGTTATCTTCCTCTATATCTAGCCACTTTGGGTCCCTCAAGAATCCTTGATGAAAAGTGACTCTTTGTACCCACCTTGCAAAACTATCATCACTTTGGTCCAAATTGGTATATTCTAAAGGAGGTGGTAAAAGATGGAGAGGAGGTCTATACCTCATACCAACATAATTAATCTTCAATTCTTCAAGGATTTTTTCCAAAGCTACTCTTGAGATACATAGTCCAAGATGGGTATAATGCTCTTCACATGCATGCCAAGTTGGTCCTATCAATTTTGGTCCTTGTTCCTAAAAGTGATCATAGCACAACCAAAGGTTGTTATTGTACTTGCTTTGTACTTCCTTTTTAAGTCAGATGCCAAAAAATTGTGCCTTGAAAGAGAAGGGCTTCCTATGAGGATATCTCATTTGCAATCCCACAATCTTTTCTGTATGTGCATATTCTCTTTACTTATCTTGCCAATGAAGCCAATTTATCATTGTAGATAGGAATGATCTCAATTGTACTTCTCCCACAAAGAAATTTGTATATTTTTTTAGGACAAAATTATGAACAAAGAACTCACATAACAAATCTTGTTGCTCAGGGAGTGACTCAATAAATATTTTTACAAATTCCTTGTCATCAAGATCATGTGGCTAATTTTTGAAAATTATTTGTAATTTCCATCTTAAAATATGTTCATTAAGAAACATGGAGTACATCTTAGATGGTCTTCTATAGGCTAATAGTAATTCAAAAATTTCACAATCATCTTGTTTACCCCTATATGCTTGATGAAAACATTCTTTTAACATTACCAATTCCCTCTTTAGCCTATTATTTTTAAATTCTTCACACTTTAAAAGATAGCAATGCTCTATCCATTTCATTAATATTGGAGGGATGTGTACCTAAAACCATTCTATAACAATAGGTTTAGTTTGTGTCTCCTTTGATTCAATAATTGGTTTAGTGTCACTCTCTTGCAAATCTTGCTCTAATTCCACAATCTTACTCATAGAAGCATTCAATTCAGTCTCCTATCTACTCCTTTCTTCTTCAAAATCACTGAATAATTGCATAACTTGTGTTGCATATCTTGTTGATTCCATTGTTGAATCTCGTACTACAACTGTTCAATGAGATTGTCTTTTTCCTCTATCTATGCTATCAATTTTGCAATTTCCTAGACTCTTTTATTTACAATGGTAGTTTGTACCTCAATATTTTTTTTTTTTTGTTATTTTGTGCTTCATCATCTTGTAGCCCAGTTCTTAGTTCCACAATTTCTTCTTTTAATTTTTCTAATTTCTCGCTTCTCTAGCTAAATTTTGTATCCCCTGTGTCCACAAAGAAGGATGAGTGAGGAATTTCCACATCAGCATGAGGCACATTTTCTTCCTCAATATCCTCAGGAAGGGATGAGTGATGAACTTCTTTATCAATAGGAGGCACATTTTCTTCAATTTCAGGCATACTTCCCACTCTGTCAAGAAAAGGAGAAAGTCCCTCCATAGGTTCATCTTCAATCTACTCTAAATGTGGCAACTGTGTTTTCTCCTCCTCCTACACTTTGGGTGATGGGGTCTTCTTATCCTCTTCCATAAGAGATTGATCACCTTGCTTTTTTGTTTCATTTATTTCCTCATTATCAAGTGGACTATCAATTTCTACCACCTTTTTTGGAGTCCTAGCCTTCTTCCTTTTTGAAGTAATACCTATGTCTTGGGGTTCAGTTTCATTGGATCATAAAGAAGACCTTTTACTTCTTCGTAGAGGAGGATTCATTTGAAAGGTAACTTTGATTCATTTCTTCCTCTTATGAGGAGGTTCCTCTTCATCTCCTAGGTACATAATTTCCACTTCCCCTTCCTGTCCTAGGGTTTTGCAAAGTTTCTAACCCATCACCATTGGGAGCCGTTGAGGTATGTTGGGATTCAAGAGCATCTAATGCCTCCATGACGGGTTCTTCTAATGATTGTTATTTTTGCTTGGAAGATGCTCCCTCCTGAAGCAACCTTCCCGGTTCTACATTTTCAAATTTCCACATAAACCTTTGCCACTTCTTTTCTAGCTTTTTACAAAAATAATATTTTCATATTAACTGTATGAGACCGTGATTTTTGAGGGGCCTTGACCCAAATTTATACTTTTCCATCATAGAGGTGATTGAATGACATAGGAAGGATGGTAAATTTACCCTAAGCGAAGGGTCCTTAATGTTGTGACGTAAATGAGTCAGCAGACAAAAGGGGGTCCCACTACTATAGTCACTTTTCCCTCATAGGTGAAATACTTAATTATCTAGGCTACAACAGAGCTCCAGGGTTCTAGAAGAGAAATTTTATGGATTCCCTTATTTTTTCCCTTGGTGCTTATGGTCACTACAGGTTGGGGTTCCCCTTCCCTATGAAATAGTTCTACTAATTTTTGATAGGGAACATGGGAATTTTTATTTAAATCAATTCCCTTATTTTCAAGACTGGAAAGACAAGCAATGGTTTTCTTACTTACCCAGAATCACTTGTTGTGCACCAAGATTTTCCCATCTATGAAATTATCAATGAATTCCTTTACAAGCTACTATGCATACCCTTCAAATTGCTTCATGAATTCCAGCCACCCAACTTTCTAAAATAAAGCTACAATATTTCCCAATGCCAACAATGGAGCTATAGAAGTTGGCTTAGACTTCTTCTTAGCTACTCCCATTTTCTTTGTTTCTTTGCTAGTTGACGAGATTCTGTAAAACTCTGTAATTCTTTCCTTACTAAATTACAAATGGAAAAATAATTTTGTGTCGATATACCCAATGAAGGAGGAGTTAATTATCACCTTTCTTGTCACCTTATTGAGTAATTATGATGAGATTTCATGGGGAATTACACAACTACTATTGTACTTTTAGAAATTGTGTAAAGGATCAAGTTTCAAAATTTCAAGGAAGAATGAATCATGCCAACTAATTAGCCTTCATTCATTTGAAATATGTACTAACTCTTTAAATAAATAAATTTGTGTGTACCTTATGTCTTGACATTAGATCAAATGTCACTCACTTGTTCTGATGTATCTGGATAGTCATATGGTTGGCGAGGGTGGAAACAAAGAATAATGGCACATATGGGATGGTTGAAGTGGCGGAAAAAATTATTATGAAAAAAAGGTGTCATAATAATTTGATTTATTATGGAGGAATTTGGTATGATGTTCCAAAATAATCATTAGGGAGAAAATCTCAAAGTGGCATAAAATCAAATGATAGGAATGCATGAAACTTAGGAAAAATTAAAAGATTGGAAAGAGATTTTTTACAAAAATTCAGAGTATTACCGAAAAATGCAACTAAAGTAGAGGAAAGGATAGTTTTAGAACATCACAGAGAGATTCATCAGAGCATGGTAACAAGATTGAAGATTCTGGAGCATTGATCGAAAGATGCAATTAGGACAACAACCAGAGTTTCTAGAGAATCATCGAAAGATGTAGCCAGAACAATAACCAAAATTTATGGAGCATCACCAAAAGATGTAGCTAAAACAACAACCAAATTTTTTGGAGCATCGCCGAAATATGTAGCTAGAGCAACGACCAAAATTTTTGGAGCATCGCTAAAAGATGCAGCCAGAGCAACAATCAAAATTTTTGGAGCATCGATGAAAGATGTAGCCAGAGCAGCAACCAAAATTTCTAGAGCATCCGAATAGAATTCTAAAACACTCAAGTAGAATTCTAGAGCATCGATGAAAAGATGTGGCCAAAAGGAAGAAACAAAAAAATTCTAGAGCATCACTAAAAGGATGCCACTGTAGGGAAGAAAGATGTGATGTTTCGGCCTTGGATTTTGGAAGCATCATTGAGTGATTTTTTATAATGCAAGATCAAGATGAGGACTAGGACAAGTTTGTTGTATAGCTTCCAGAGCATTGCAACAACAAGTTATGGAGCCTCGCAATAACCGGGCTAAAAAATTCTAGAGAATCATAGTAGGGTGTGCCATAATTGTGTTCACCAAAAAGAGGAAGTCCTACAAAATATTAGTCAAGTCCAAATGGTGAAGTTGATGAAGATATTGAAGAAACATCTAAAATTTATTTATTTAGTTGTAACAAGAATGTATTTGACAAAACTATATTGACCCTGCCATGACAGAGTCAATGTAGTGGATTTCTCCCTACATTTCTACCATTTTTATAAACTCCTCTTTATTAACAACCTTATGGTATATGTGTAATTGGTGCCCATTAACTAGAAGAGTTCAGGTATCACTATCAATAGGTTTCAACTAGACCAAACCATTAGCAAACACTTCAAAAATTTTGTATGGTCCGAGATAGTGTGTCCTGATTTTCCCTTGATGATCCTTGTATCTAGAATTAAACAATAATTCCCAACTCTTTGATATTTTTATCATTCTAGACCTTATGTTGTTGTTGGACTAGTTCAGTTTGATGGACGACATCCAAAGAAAGTTTTTCTAGTTCAATAAGTTGCAAAACTCTCTCAATTTGGGCCCATTTGAGATCCATGCCCAATTCCATGACTGTTCTAAGGGTTTGGAGTTTGAATTCAATGGGTAAGAGGGGATTCTTCCCAAAGAATAAATCATAGGGACTATAGCTAGTAGTTGATTTACAAGCTGTGTTGTAGGTCCAGACAACTTCTGGTAGTTTCCTACCCCATTCTTTCCTTCCTGAAGAAACCATTTTTGTTAAAAAAAATTCCAACTCCCTATTAGTGACCTCAATGTATCCGTTTTCCTACGGGTGGTAGGGTGAGGAATTCTTGCGACTTACTTGGAAATGATCTGTGAATGCCAACATAACTTTAGACATAAACTAGGGGCCCTAGTTTGTGACAATTTCCCTTGGAGCTCCAAATTTGAGGAATTTTTTTTTGTAGAGGAAATCAGCTACCTGTTCCCCCCTATCAATATGTAGGGCTTGCACTTTTTCCCACTTACACTTTCACCCACTTAGTTAGGTAAATGGTATAGACTAGGATGTACTCTTTTCCTTGTGGAGGGTCTATTGGGCGAATAAAATCCAATCCCCATTTTTTAAATGGTTAAAGGAATACCTAAAGCTATAGGGGAATTTCGTTAGAGGTCATTGGCCTTCCTACCCTTTGGCACTCATCACATTGGTGAATGTATTTATTGATATCCTTGTGCATTGAAGGCCAGTAGTATCCTACTCCCAAAATCTTGTGAGTTGTCTTTTTAGTAGAATAATGCCCCCTCCTAAAGGGTCATCATGACAAGCTCTTAGGATACTATAGGTCTTGTCTGAACTAACACACTGTCGTAAAACCATATCAGGTCTGTATCAAAATAAGATTCCATTAATCCGTTTGAAAGGTGCACTCTCTCTCACAAGTTGTTTCTTCTTCTTTGATGAAAAGTGAGATGGTACTTCTACGGTGGAAAAATGATTCACAATGTTGGAAAACAAAAGGGTTTTAGTGGAGATGGTGAACAAATTTTCATCTGGAAACTAGTCTTGTACCGGATCAAAGTCACCATCATATTTAATCTAGGATAAGAAGTATGCAACTACATTGGATTTCCATGGTTTTTCAACAATTGTGACACTAAATTCCTAGAGGAGAAGTAATCACCTAATTATCCTTGCATTTACAACCAGTTTGTTCATGAGGTACTTAATGGTTGAGCAATTTGTATGCATTGTAACTTTATATCCCATGACATAATGTCAATATTTATTGATTGCATGCACTATAGTCAATAATTCTTTCTCTATTGTGGTATAGATCTATGTTTGTTGGCATCAAATTCTTGTTGATAAAGTATATAGAATATTTTCCCCCATTCTAATCTTCTTTCCCTAGAACCACTCTAATGGCATCATTAGATGTGTCAGCATAGATATGGAATGGAAGGCTCCAATTAGGTCCTTGAAGGATAGGGGCAGAAATGAGTCTCTCCTTGATAATTTAAAATGAATATTGGCACTCAGGCATCCAAATGAAGTCTATGTTTTTTTGAAGGAGAGAAAACATAGGGGATACAATTTTACTAAAGTTTTCTATGAATCTTTAGTAGTATCCAACATGCACTTAGAAACTCTTGACATTAGTGTGAGTTTTTTGGATCTCGAGTTGTTGTATGACTTCAATTTTCTAAGGATCAATCTTAATCCCTTTGGCTGAAATATGATGTGCCAACACTATTCCTTGTTCCACCATTATCAAACATTTCTCATGACCTAGGGATAAACGATGATCCTCACACCATTTTAATACCTTGTCTAGATTCATGAGGGATTAATCAAAAGTTGAACCCTACACAACATGAAGTCATCCATATAAACTTAACACACTCATTTACTAACTTAGTTGAATATAGCTAGGATGGCCCTTTGAAAAATTGTAGGAGAATTACATAGCCCAAAGGGAAGAACCCGATATGCAAATTTCCTTCAAGGGAAGGTAAAGGTCATCTTATCTTGGTCTTCTATTGCTACTTGTATCTGGTTGTATCCACTAAATCTATCCAAAAATGAAAAATATTTCCTCCTAGCCAAGTTATCGAACTTGTTCCACGAATGGAAGGGGGGAATAATCTATGTGTGTTGCTTTATTAAGCTCCCTATAGTCTACACACTCCACTCCCCATTCTTCTTTGGAACTACAACCAAGAGTGACACCCACTTGCTATCAAAAATTGGGTAGATAAATCCTACCTGTAAGATTTTTTCAATTTCTATTTTAACGATGTCTTTTAGAGCAAGATTGAGTCTCTCTTGTGGTTGGTGAATAGGTCAAACATCCTTAGTATACATATGGTGTGTACACAAACTAGGATGTATTCCTCTCATATATGTATAGTCCCAAGTGAATGCTTTGGATCTATTCACCAGGGTGTCAAAAAATCTATGTTCTTCCATCTTAGTTAGCCAACTCTTGATGTTCAAAGTTTTTCCTAGAAGCAACATAATGGTTTTGACTCTCAAATGGTTGGACATGAAATTGTACATGGACCTTATCAGTGTGTTAAGTGGACAACTATGAGTTACAATTTGATGAAGCTAAGCAACATCTGCAAAGAAATGGTGAGTTTTTGGAACTAGGTTCATCAAAGGACAAGGTAATACTATGAAACTGGCACCATCAAATTTTGCATGATCAATTTTGATTAGGTGTCCTAGGATTTCTTCTACATGTGACATTTCCTCACTACCTAAATCCATGGCAAGATTTTCCACATCATTCTCCAATTCATCCTACAATTCTTCACCATGCTGTTTAATAACTACCATGGCTAATGAAGCCAAATTTTCATTTTCATTAGGGCTTTCTATTTCAAGAACCTGCACTTTATTATGTTTGGAAGGCTTGGTAGGAGGATACAAAAACAAAGGTTTTCTATTAGATCCATGTGATATGGTCATTCCTCCCTCTCTGCAGTCAATTTTGGCTAGAACAGTAGCCAACCATGGTCATCCCAAAATTATTGGGTAACTTTCTTTGGGTGTAAGGGATTTAATTATCTAGAAATGTACTCGGTATTCCCATCCATCCACTTTAACAAGAATTTTTCCAATGATGCCCTTGGGAATAGCTATGGATTGATTCACCATCTGTAAGATTGTAGTTGTAGGGCATAGATTAGTAAATCCCAGTTTCTCCATCACATCAACAATCATCACGTTAATGACTACTCCAAGGTCAACCAAAGCATTAGGTATTGCTACCACATTAACTGTTACTATTATAAGAGAACTACCTAGATCATCATATTTTAGAGTAGTGGTCATCCCATCCAATAAGTCATCTAGGTACCCATTTATGTGGATGGTGTTGATTTGTTTTGGTTTTCTCCTCAGGATCATAATACACAACTATTTAATCAACTGGTTTAATTCGGGGATCTCTTTAATCTCCTATAACAAGGGAACTTCAATCTATAATTTTTTTATTTCTTGTATCAATGTAGTTTCAATGGGTGAGGTCATTTCTGAAGCATCTTTCACAAGAATTGGTTTTAGTCACTCTAGAAAAGGTGCTTTGACTTTGTCTTTAGGAGCTGGATCCTTTGGATGTTGAGTTTGAGACTATTTGTATCTAGACATGGGATCCTTCAGATGCTCAATTGGAGACTAATCCCTATCCTCAGGTAGGTCAGAAACTCCAGCTGAATATGGTAGTTCAGGCTCATGTTGCCTAGTGTTTGGGATTTGTTCTATAGATGTGGGCATTATTGTGGTTTTCTCTAAAGAATTATTGATAGGTTCATCTAAGATTTCTTGAATAGTCAGCTATGAAAGTGTTTTTCTAGACCTCAACTATAGATTTCCGTAGTGTATGGCATTGATTCTAGTGATATTGTCTTGTTCAAAAGAATATACTAGGGTATTTGGGTGATTTTTCTTTGGGTTTAGAATTGGTTGCGCTAGAAGTCGTGGTTGGTTAACTTGTTCATTTTGTTCCCTATTCTAGGGAGGTGGTAGAATATTTTTTTGTTGAGTAGGCATTCTCCTAGGGCTAGTGTAAAATTGATGTTGAGGTTGATTTCATCGAGGAATGGGATTTTGAGGGTGTCACTGTTGTTGAGGCTTGTTAGGCCACTGAGTGTTACCCGAAGATTGATTTTCCTATTCAAGTGGTCCCCATAGATATGTTCCCAATTAGGAGGTATTGGAGGTGGTGCATGTGGCTACGGTGCTACCCATTGATTATTGTTCCAATTTGGTTGGGTTCTCCAGTTAGGATTGGAATTTTGGTCATAGGAAAAATTGCCTCTAGTTCTTTGATTGACAACATCCACATCTTCCTCAATTAGGGTTGTTATTTTCTTGGAAATTTTGATGGCATTTAGTAGCTCGCATTGATCGGTGGGGTGATTTTCATCACACACTTGGAAAATATCAATCTTATCAACTTTGTCCAAAGGATATTCTCATAGAAAATGCTTATTTTGGCACCTAGCACAATAGATGGACAATGTTTTAGGATTTTGGGTTTTAGCCTGTATGTCATCTAAAGTAGTGTTTAATTGGATAAGAATGTTGGTTTTGAAGTTGGCGAGCTCTTCATAAAGTTTTTTTGATGTCATTGGAACCTTTAAAGAGAGTGGACTTTCTGATTCTTCCTCGTGTTCAAGAGAAATTCTGATACAATCCCATAATATCATCTAGTCCCAATTGGGACACGTCTCCTTTTCCCATTAAATCCAATCTCCTTCGAGCCTCATCATCAAGACCTTTAAGGAATAGGGTCTTTAGAATATAAAAAAACATGGTTTCTCCACCATAGCATTTAGATAAGAAGATAAACCTATCCAGATAATCTTCTTAACTTTCATCCTCATTTTTCCTTACTTTGAACAATTCTTCTTTCCTATCGTTGACCCTATAATAACTTTGGTACTTCTCCAAAAAGGTAGGCTTGATTTCATCCCAAGAGGTTATTGATTGAGAAGTGAATCCCATAAACTAGCACATAACTGAGTCTTTTAGAGTGGAAGGGAAAAACTTTAGTTTCTGATTATCATTCTTGTAGTCATATGTCTGACACAAGACTTTAAATTCAAATAGAAATTGATTAGGGTCCTCATTAGACAAACCCTAGAAGGTTGGAAAGAAGGCTAATGAGATATTTTTAATTTTCATATCATCATTTGCATCAATAGCAATAGGATAAGTGAATGTATGTGGTGGTGGTGGAGGATTATCATTTTTGTTGGTGGCATTTCTATGGTCATCCATGATGTGGAAGGGGATATGATTCTCTCCTGAAATTTGCTCAGTTGGGTGAGGTTATGGAGTTTGCAAAGGAATATACTCCTCTTCAATATATGTTCTCTTTTTGGGGTGCGTGGGAAGCTCTCAGGTTGACCCTGTTTAGTCAATTCCTTATTAATTTCTTGTTCTGAGTTTCCTTCCTCCCTACTTGTTGTTGGCACGTTTACTTGGTGGGGTTTTGGTATGAATCCTCCATTGGGGGGTATGTGCAGGATCATGATGAGCCAAAAAGTGGCAATATGGTGGGTATGTGGCTGATGACTTTTTTTTACCTAAAATTGATGAAATGAAAAGGGTTTTTAAAGGAGATTCTCAAGTTTCCACCAATATAAATTATGATTTAATTTGAATTTAATAAGTAATTATTATTCATTTTCTATTCAAATTATGACTATTGTCTTGATTGATAGACTAATTGAAAAACATCTATAGCTTTCAACGGTATCAAATTTTTTGAATCCAAAACATGCATCACATTCTATGTTTCACATACTATAGGATTAAAAAAAGAAAAATTAATTTCATGAAGTTTTTTCCAAGTTAAGGTGGTCAGACATATTAGTTTTTAATATTTTTAAAAAATTTAATAAAAAGTTCATAATTAATTGTTTACTTGGAAAAAAATTACAAAAAATATGCATCACATTGAAACATGAGTCCTCTACTTATATCTAAAATATTATAATTTTATTGTGGTTAGGGTGATCGACAAACACCTACTTCTTATTCTTTTCCTAAAATTTAAGTGCTACTACATTGAAATTTCAAATTTTCACCAAATAGTTTTTTTTAAACAAACCTAGTAGTTTAGAAACTACATTCAATTTGCTACAAATTCTATTCTTACATATTTTTGAAATAATATAGATAACTTATTTAAATTTTTATGTCAAGTTGCCTAACTTTTTTTTTTTCGATTTTTTTGCCATTTAAGGGCCTCTTTTTTCCATGATGATCCTACACATACCCTGGGGCCTCATTTCCTAACCATGTAAAAAATAAGACAAAGGACTATTTCTATACCTAAAAGAGGTATTCAAGATATCTACTACTAACACTAGAAAAATGCCTCCACAACAATGACACCAAAAAGTGATAGGATTTTGTCAGGTCCTAATACTTTAGTCAATAAACACATTCATATATTTATCGAGTAGTGTCCAAAGGTTGCATGCAATAGAAGAAATCTCAACTATCTCTCTCTTAGGTTTTATAATACTAAACCACTGAATACAACTCTAAGCTAAAGGTATTCTAACTTTGGAAGTAGTAAATCATCTATCTAGAAAACTAGAAATAAATTAAACTAGAAAGTAGAAAACTATGAATCTGAAAAGCATCACCACTAAGCTAGAAATCATGAAAATGATTAATCTAAAAAATGTGTAAATTTTTGAAGAAGTAAAAATTGTAAAGGAACTAGGAAACATTGACCTAGTGCAAAAGATAACAATCCAACAACTAACATAAAATGATTTAACAAAAACAACTGAAGGAAGTTGCTCTTGAACTTCAGATACTAAACTCAGAGACTACGAATCACTTAGCTAGAACCTAGAGGATTGACACTAACACTATGACACACATGAAAATTAATTCCAATTTTATTTTTTATCTATTAAATAAAATTACAAAATGAAAAGTAAAATACTTATCTATCTATCTATAACCCTTAAGTGGCCAGATCTTGGGTGTTTCTACAACTATCTTAGATCAAATGTACTGGTAATATCCAAGTTACTTCATTCAAAAGACTCCATTCACATTACTCAGTAATTCAAAGAGTGGCAGGAAAACTCATTCTTATTCATATGGTAGTTTTACTCAAAAAGACATGTTGGCAGCATAATGGTATTCTTCTATATTCATCATTTGCAATAGTTACATGTTTTAATATGAAAGTGGCTAACAAAATCCTACTTTCTAGTCAATAAAGTCTTTAATAGATTGCCAATGACTAATGGAATTTAAAGCCCGTGACATGAAATATTAAAGAGGCTCGACATGAGCCATAAAGTTTTTGAAACTAAAAACAATAGAACTATGAAGACTCGGCCCATAACATATGCTCCTACAATTCTAGTGCCCGATCACTTGTTTTCAATAGTGTTAAGATCTATGTTCATTTACCTTTTGAATGGAATGGTAATCGGGAGTGGAAGTTGACCTATGAGATGCTCAAGGATTAAACCTTTAAACCATTAATTCAACTACTTTCAAGAAGTAAAGTTTGCACTCTTATTCATTAAAAGAGAGTAATTATTTATCCTAAAGGTAATTAATTGGTAGGGTAAACTGGTCTGAAAGGTATATGTTTGCATATTAAGCCCATTATATTGATGAGTTTATTTCTACCTCATCAAAGGACCCAACAAAAAAAAAAACTTAAATATAGGCCTAAAAATTCTAACTCTAGTGCTGAAATGAAACCTTCCAAGAAGGGAAACGATGAAAAGATGCCAAAGTGCTTTGATAGGTTCTATAAAAATAAAAAAAATCCCCCCTCTTCTAACCCTCAATGAATTTGAACATATGCAGTTGGAATTGTAGAACCCCAATCCTAATATGTGAAAAACACAATAAACAAGCACATAGTTAGATCAATGCAAGCAAGAATCAAGCTTTCCCATGAAATCTAATAGCAATACTCAAAATAGGAAGTAAAAATGAAGAACACAATGATAAAATGATGAAATCCTAATTAAGCATGCAAACTCTTGATCCCATGGGGGAATTGGTGCCAATTTGATGTTAAAATTGCCCTTTCCCAGCTCCTATGATGCAATGTTGATGAGTGATGCAGGTTCATCCACTTTGTTGAAGATTCACTTGAGCTCCATGATGAAAAACCTACATAACCTAGCTAATACTTTGATAAGATTGATGAAAATGGTGATGCTTGAAGATGAAATTGAGTATAATAAGTTTTCTCAAACTGTGGATGATCAAATGAGGAGAGAAACCTCTTATTTATAGAAAGATGAGATGGAAGAATTCCAAAAATTAAGCAATGTGGGACTAACTTTCAACCAATGGCCAAATTCCACTTGTCAAGAGATGAATGGGCCAAGGATATGCACATTTTAATGAATGTGCTCATAAATGCAATTAGCTCAAATTTGAAATTAGTGAAATGAAAAGGTGGAGGAAGAGTCAAATGGAGTAATGGCCACTTGGCTCAATGCAAAAGGAATTGTAAGATGAAATAAATGCCTTGTTGGAAGGATAAAGTTCACTTGGAGGGATTTTCAAATTTGGAAGAATATTCCTCTTTTATGCCAAGTTGAGGGAAAATAGAGATTTAATAAATCAATTAAATGTATTTTCATGTGCGAGTGGTAAAATTTAGAGGATGGGACATGTATTAAGATTATATTTAATCAAGATTTGATTAAATTAAGAGAAGCTTAGGTGATTTGACAATTTTGACTTAGATTTTAGGAATTAAATAAATCAAAGTTGAGAGGAAAATTATTTAGACCTAGTTAAAAAATATTTTGATTTATTTGACTAAAGGGGATGATGTTAGATTAAATCAAATAAGGTTTAATTTATTCAATTTAATGAGATGACTTTAGAGATTTAATTAAATGAAATGAATTATTTAATTAAATAGAGATATAGGGTTAATTAAATTAGATTGATTAATTTAATTAACAAAGAGAAAATTAATTAGATAAATGATTTATTTAATTAAGAGAGGAAAATTGATGAATTTAATCAAATAAGGGTATTTGATTGAATGGTTAGAAAAAGGGATGATTTAGCATGAAATGGTGTTTGTAAAATCAAGATCAAATGTGTAGCATTAATCAGTACATTTTACATGTCTACATTTTTCCTCTCTTTGAAGTGATGCACTTGCTTTGTTGATTCAAAGAATAAATTGTCTCAATAAAAAGCCAAAAAATTTCTAATTTTGAAAATGCCTCAATGTTTCCCCAACAGACGAAACATGCTACTATACTGCCACCTCAAGAGATCAGACAAAAATTTCAACTTTTTGGGTGATCTTGAGAAAAAAAAGCACAAAGTGCCTGGCAAGTCTAAAGGCTCCAAGATGCCAACAAAATGAGATAAAATGTAAAAAATGGTGCAAAACGGCCCTCAGTTGGGTGAAAATGGGATTGGGGGACCAAAACCATGACAAGATGGCTAAATGGGGTCAAAAAACCCTAATTTTTAGGCTTAAATAGGCCTCGAGGAGCCACTTCCAATTCATTTCAACATTTGGCCTTTAGAGATTTTGCAAACTTGAGCTCTAACCCTTTGGAGAGATGGCAAAACAATAGCTTCCTCAGCACATTTTAGATAGAGTATGCACACACCAAAGGCTTCCCAACACTAGACCACTAGTGAGTCAATTTGACCTGATTTCAATTTTTGATTTTTCATGCACATTTATTAGGCTAGGAAACTTAGGTCTTAGGAGTGGTCCCATATAGCACCGTTGGAAAGTTCAAATCAGCACTATTAGCTCTCAAAAATGCAAGAAAATACCTCTAGGGGTTGCCAATCTCTAGATACGTTTTAGGGTAACAGACAAGGCCAAATGAATTGAACCTTCTACTCTTCAGGTGTTGCTAGACCTAGGTGGGTATACCTATAACAATCAAGCAAACTTGACCAATGTTCAATTCCTAAAGTAATTTTACAACACTAGCAAGTGGGAGTGGATAAATGAGTTTTATTCTAGTACAAATTGTATAAGTAGTATCAAGGCTAAAATATAATGTGTTCATATGAAAAAATGAATGAAACTAAATAGTGAAACAACAAAGACTAGTGCCTTATTGGGTGTATGGAGTCAAATGAAAATCTAAAATGAGTAACTTCTTTCTAGAAAAAACTCAAATTGTTTGGCATATAATTTTAAGTTTATAACTGGTATAAACATGCAAGGATGTGACTATTGAGTTCTTCTTAATGATCCAAATGAGATTCCCTAATTACTATGATTGACAAAAAGGATTTAATCTCTGCTTGAAAGAACCAATTAATCCAACCATACAAATACAACAAGTGTGCACTGATAAACTGAAAATTATCCTTGATATATCAGTTTAAATAATTAGAAAACATCAACCTTGAAGACAACTTCAGAAATACTTTCAATTAACACAACAAACAATTGATACCAGAAAAATTTCACCACATCAAATGAATTTAATTGAAATCTCCATTGTTTCAAGCATGCATCATAGTCTCAAAGTTGTAAACATCTCATATCCTACTGTATTTTTTACTCGCTCTCTCCTCTCTCCCTTTTCACAATAAAAAATGAACATTTATACATCAACATTTGAAAGGATGCATCCTTTGGTATTCACATTTGCGGTGATCCATTTGTATTCAAGCTTTTTCAAATGTTCATCAGACACTTGCGAAGACATCCTGTAGCTCCACTCATGCATTGAGTCTCTTCGAATATCAATAGATTATATATCACTATGGCATCATACAGTCATATCGATGTCATGAGTCTCCCCGAGAATTATTCCTTTGGTCCTAAATATGTCATTGTAACTCTCACCAATGAAAACTATCGCTACAACTTAGGGGGTCAGGAAAACACTCCATATATTACTTCATTTTTTTTGAGATTTCTTTCAGTATGTCCACTGATCACCGAGACATAATGTTTCTCCTATCAATGGAAGAACAATTAGTATGAATCTCCTAGCTCTCTCCGATGAAGCTTGTCTCACCAATGAATATTTCCTCCGAACATATTGCTAAGTATGAATCTTGTACAACTCTGTCGGTGTGACATAGGGAATCGACAAAACTTCATGACTTCATATCAATGACAATAGCAAAATCCTCCTCTATTTTATTGGCAAGACCAAATGAATGCTACAAGACCTCACTTCGATGGCCTCAATCTAGCCGATATAATTCTTTGTGCTTCATCGGTATGATACATATAGGCTCATTATAACTTATATTGATGAAGATTTTCTTGCCGATATGTCTATATGCCTTCAATCGGTGAGACACGAATAAGCTCGATATGACTCACCCCGATGCATGTTGTCTTGCTGATAGGATCTTTCTGTCACTGAGACAGTGAATTGTGTCTGTCGGATGTGAATTCACAATTGAAATCTCTTTGGTAAAACATTCCCGATGTCTTGCTGATAGATTGTAAAAATGCATACATTAGAATAAAATGCTTTATGGATTGGTGAGACTTGTATCATCTCCTACCGATATGATTTATACATTGAAATACTCAGGTTGAGATGAATTCTATGGGACCACATGACAAAATATGGGAAAATATGTCATGAAGAGAGGATTGTGTCATTATGGTATGGGGATTTTAGCAAACTTATGGGTACAGACAGCCAAATTTTTTTTCAAAATTTTACAGTTCTAATAGGTGCCACATGGCCTCAAACCGCGCCATAGTCATGAGTAGCAATGTCACAGTGTACTTTGGAATTAGGGTTTAAATTCCAAACCTAGCCACATATGTAAAGTGCATCATTGTGGTCCTCTTTGAAATTAGGGTTTCCTCTTAAACTGAGCCACCCCCTTAAACTATGACATTGTGGTGAAGTTTGGGAGTTTTAAGCTCCTGGACATATAGTTTGGAGTTTGTAAACTACACCACAACCACATACATTAACATTGAGGTTGTTTCGAGATGTTGAGACAAACTAGGATCGATTTTTTTTTTTGATGAATTTAACTTGGTGACTTTCCTGATGCAAGAGGAGGTGATGATATCACTTTATTCAAGGGAGCATAGGTCCCATGATATTTTCAACCTTTGATGATCTCTGCAAAAACAGGAGCACCTAGGGTAGATCTATCTTTGTACATTACCTATGCACCTTTGTTTGGACACACTTGGGTATGATGACAAAACTTGATGAGAGATGGCACAACAAGACATCATCCTTCCACCTTCTGACAAGTGAGGCCATAGTCACATTGGAGGACATGTGGTAGATCCACATATTTCCCATCTACGGAGAGCGTGTTATTTATGATGTTGAGGGAGGCTTGCTATGACATCATGGGCATCAATGAGATTGTCTTATGTGAGGGCCAGATCAAGCTAGAGCATCACAGGCCTAAAATTTCATCCTTTCAATTAGTTATTTCTACCATCATATTAGGTATCATTTTACCTAATCAGCGGGGCCAATATTTTAGTACTTGATTGGGGCTCACTTGGGAGTGCATGGTTCGAATGACCGATATTTTGTGTGGGGGCTAGTTCTTCTATCCTCATTATTTTAGATTGTTTGTTATAAGTGATGTTTATTGCAGGTGAAAGTGAGATGAGGATGGATAGATATTTTTCAAATATTTGGATGTTTTTGGAAAAAAAAATTGAAATGATTTGAGGTGGTTTTTGGTATTTTTGAGATTTTACTAATGTTTTGATTTTTAGAATTTTCAAATGTTTTGGGGTTTTCTAAGATTTTGACCAAGACTTAACCTAAAGACCTATCCTAGGGGCCTCGGGGCTGATCAATAGATTAGCCTTGCCTATGTTATACATGCAAAGACTACGTAGTTTGACTAACATAGACTTGATTATTGATGAGATATGAATAGATGGACTGCCTAGTTTATTATGACAGGACCCTAAAGGACTGACCTAAGTGTCTCGAGGGATGATCAAAGATCAACCTTTTCCCATGTTCAAGGCTCAAAGACCCATAGTTGACAAGATGTCTCTATTTTTGACTTTTTGACCTATTTTTGGATTTTGATATGTTTTTAATGTTTTTGGATTTTTGGATTTTTTGATGTTTTTGAATTTTTTGATTTTCTAATGTTTTTGGATTTTTATGATTTAGGGACTTCAAGAATATACATGAATCTGATCCGATGAGAACATTCCCCCAACATGATGTGAAAGACTACTTTGATAAAGGCAAGATAAACTGACCTTGAGAATGGGCCGAGTAGTACTATGAGGGATCATGACATGAACACAAGACCAAGCTATGATGCGGATGTCACACCGATGATGGATCGAGATATGGAATGTGATGGATGATGGAAGTGTAATGGATAGATGATGCATAATTAGTTGTGAAGGTCCTAGTAGATGGAAAGTGCTTATTTACATAAGGCACCTATTTACTAGGTTTTCACCAAGGTACTTGCCCAAAGTGCCACTGAAGTGGTTTTCACTAGAGGACTATTTTTCTCTTTACCATTTTTTTAATCCTTTTTTTGATGTTTTTGGATTTTTTTCTTTTTTGATTTTTTTGTTGTCACCAAGATGCCTATTTTCCAAGTTTTTATCATGGTAACCATCTTTTTAGGACATTTTCTATTTTTTTGGATTTTTTGGTTCTATACCTTGAAAGATTTAGGCATAAAACTTTTTGAGATGGGAGCTATTGGTGGGCTCCTACAGAGGCTCCCCTTTAGGTATTGATAACTAATATTCCCTTGACTTATAGCTTGTTGTGATAACAAATGGTCTCAACCAGTTGGGTTAAAATTTTCCTTTGCCATTTGGATTTGTAATGTTTTTTTTAATTCTCCTTCAGTACCTACTCTCCAACTTGGAATGTTCAACTCTTGATCTTCTTGTTATAGCCTCACTTGAGTCGATTCTAATAGAATTGAAAGTGATTTAAGGCCTCCATACACCACTCATCTTGTAGCTCTAGCTCATTTAGTCTTGATACTCAATACTCTTCATCTGTGATGGGGTTTTGTAATGATATTCTTCATGGATGGAGCTTGATCTCGATGGGTAATATGGCTTCTAATCCATAGAACAAGGAGAATGGGGTGGCACCTATGGGTGTGTGGATGCTAGTTCAATAGGCCCAAAGGGTAGGATTTAGCTGTAGGTGTCAGTCATGACCTACATCATTGATTATTTCTTGAGGATCTTCAAAATGGTTTTATTGGTGGCTTTTGCTTGGCCATTGCCTTGGGGATAGTATGGAGTGGAGAAGCGATGTTGGACTTTGAATTTTCTACATAAGTCATGGACTTCCTAAATTTTGAATGGTGTCCCATTATATGAGATAATGGCTTGTGGGACACTATAGAGGCATATTAAATAGCTCAAGATGAACTTTGATATCTTCTTTTTGGTTATGTAGGTCATTGGTATGGCTTCCACCCACTTTGTGAAGTATTTAGTGGTAGTAATGATAAACTTGTGGCCACTAGATGAGGTGGGAGGGATTTTCCCAATGAGATCAAGCCCCCACTATGAAAAGGTTCATGGTGTGACAATCAAATGAAGCTCTTGAGATGGTGCATGGATGAGGTCCCCATGTTACTGACATTGCAAACACCTTTTGACGTAGTCATGTGCTTCTCTTTCTATAGTAGGCCAATAATACCTTGTCCTCAGTAATTTCTTGGCCAAGGTCATTATGTTCGATTGCGAACCTCAAATACGGTTATGTACCTCAGTTAAAGTAGCCAAGGTTTCTTCCATGTTTAACATAATAGGGTTCCTTCTATGCTTGTACGGTACAAGGTATCTCCTAGGATGACAAATTGAGATGATTTTTTGACGAAGGTGTTCTTGAGGTTTGAGGTTATGTCAGCTGGGAGGACTCCTATTCTCCAATAAGTGCAAATGTCATGGTACCAAGGATCACCTAGACCAAAAATTTTGCATATGAATTCTAAATCTAGTACCTCAAATGTAGGCATGAGAAGCTACTCTATGAGGAATTCATGTTTTGGGATATTACGAGGGATATCCAGTAGGGATCCAATTGTTGCCATGGAATCTAATGCTCTGTTGTTTTCTCTAGGTATCTGCTTGAATGTGATTTCAATTAAGGATTCCTTGAGACTCCACAAATTTCTTGTATGGAGTTAGCTTGTCATCCTTAGTTTGGTCTCATCATTCACTTGATTGATTATCAACTGTGAATCCCCATATACCTTGAGAGCCATGATATGCCACTACATTGCTATTTTGAGGCCTATGGTTAGAGCCTCATATTCTACGATGTTGTTTGTGTAGGGAAATTCCAGCTTAGAAGATCTTGGTATGCATTCTCCTTGTGGAGTGATGAAAAAGACCCTAGCTCTTGATCCATGCTGTGTGTAGGAACCATCAAAGTATAATTTGCAATGATCTATTATGTTCAAGTTGAAAATGGATTCATTCAGGAACTCTAAAATTAGTAGATTCTCTAAATAGATTGGTGCTTCCGCCAGTTGGTCCTCAATGACTTGCCCTTTGATGGCCTTCAATTCTATGTATTCAATGGTGTACTTTGATAGTATCATGACCCACTTGGCCATCCTTGCTATAAGCATTGCCTTAGAGAGAAGATACTTGAGTGGATTGATCTTGGCAATGAGTTTGATTTTGTGTGTCAACATGTAATGTCTAAATTTTTGTGAGGCAAACACTACTTCTAGACAAGCTTTTCAATGAAGGAATAATTTAGCTCATGCCCTACCATGGATTTTCTAATGTAGTAGATGGCCCTCTTTATTCCATTTTCATCATGCTGAGCTAGGAGAGTACCGAGAGTTGTTGTTGTTGATATGTAGAGAATTAGCAATTTTCCTTGGATTGGTGGCATAAGCACTAGAGGTGTGAGAAAATATTCTTTGATTTTGTTGAATTCTTGATCACACTTCTCCTCCCATTTGTACGCTACCCCCTTGTCGAGTAGGTGAGAATATGGGATTCAATCAGTGGATTGACTAGAGTCTACCTTGGAGGCCTCTTAGCTACTTTAGAGTTTTGGGTGCCTCCATCTCGAGGATTGATTTTACTTTAGATATATCTATCTCAATTCATCTCATAGAAAAATTTTATCCCAATAGCTTCCCTAATTGTATGCCGAAGGCACACTTCTTTGGATTTAGGTGGACCTTGTATTCCTCAAGCCTTCCAAAGATGGAACTCAATGTTGCTATGTGATCTCTTCTTTTTTTGGATTTTTCCAATATATCATCCACATAATCCTCCATAGTTTTATGGATCATGTCATGAAAGATTAAAGTCACGGCTCTCTAATATGTTGCTTCAACATTCTTTAGGCCAAACAACATCATGTTCCAACAATATGTCCCTCATGGGATAGTAAATGTCATTTTATGTTGATCTTCTTTGGCTATCATGATTTGGTTGTACCTAGAGAATCCATCCATTAGTGAAAGCGTCTCATGTCCTACAATCATTTCTATGATCATATCAATGTTGGGAAGTAGGAAGTCATCTTTGGGACATGCCTTGTTTAGGTTAGTGAAGTTTGTGCATATATAGATGCCCCCATCAGGTTTTGAAATAGGAACCAGATTTGATACCCACTCGAGATAGTCAATTGGTCATATGAACCCTGCATCAAGTAGCTTCTTTAATTCCATTTTGACTAGGAAAACAATTTGGGGATGCATTTTTCTGAGTTTTTTTTTCTGACAGGCTTTGCTTCAAGATACACTGCTAGATGGTGGACCACAATCTCTAGATCAAGCCCAAGCATGTCAGCGTAGCTCCATGCAAAATTGACTTGCCTTTCCCATAGGAAAGTAGCTAGGAGTTCCTATTCCTCTGTCATTAGGGATTCAACATAGAATGTGATGTGTGGAGTTTCCTCTATTCCCGAGTTCATTGGGTTGCACTTTTTTGCTAGGAATTTTTTTTCTCGGTGTAGAGAACTAAGGGAAAGATTGAATCCTTCATCCTCAGAAATCTCAAAGGGGTTTTCACCATTGGATACATCATTTATTTTTACTATTTTAGGGTTAGAGAGTGTCACAGTGTGGTTTTCACTAAAGGAGCTTGAGATTATTCTTAGATTTTTTCTTTTGCGACTAAAGGATTCAATCGTTTCCCCATAGTAAGCTTGTTTGTTAAAAATGATATCAAACCCAACCTTTCAATCATTGTATGGTAGCATGTCTCATAGTCCCATGAATTATGAGAACACCTCATCATTTTTTAAAGTGTCTATAACCGGTGGTCCTCATTGGTTGTAGTTGATGAGTTGGGGATAAACTAGGTTGGTTTCATAGGTTTGACTAGTGGACTCAAATGACATGGTACTAATCATGAGGAGAGGAATTTTCAAAAATCATTGGAAAGTTAGTTGTGGCACCTTCCTCATCATTGCTACTACTATAGACATTAGTTATGTCAAATGTGAAATTGTCTATGACTCAGCCAGTAGATACAAGTAGGAAAAGTTTAGTTGGTGTTGGCTGATGGGGAGCCTTGATTGCTTTAACTGGGGGACCTCATCCACGTATGGTTATACTCAGAGGGTTACATCCAAGGCCAAGATTTCTCATTCATGTCTCAGGAATGATGGGTATTAAAATCTTGTTGTCATTTTATGCAAGTTTTTGGTTTCTATCATAACCCATTATGAGCATCATTTGCAAGCCTTTATTGCTATCATCCATAGGTAGATTAGCTATCGGTCTACTATCTTGATACAAGAGATGGGATGGTTCCTCTTCTATTACTTCTTGACTGAGATCTCCCCAACTTCTAAAGCTAGAAGATCATGTAGTGAATGTTTGGGATGAAGAAGCATCATTTGCTTGCGGTCGTCCTCATGACCTGGGAGATTGTGGTAACTCTCCTACCACAAAAGCATTTTTTGGAATTGAATAGTGCCCACACCCATTGTCCTAGATAATGACCTTGAAGAGATGGCGGGGATGGCGTGAGTGGAAGGTGCCTCTATCGTAGAAGTGGAAGCGAGAGTGGTTGGGTCAATGTATGGAGTTGATGGGCCTTCATCTTTTTTAGGCACTTGGGGGATTTTGTAATATTTTGCTTGTAGGCTCTTTTAGTAAAATAATGGTTTGTGATCCCCATGGATAGTGACTTATTGGCCTTGGTATGTGAACTTGACACATTGGTGTAAATTTTATGCCACTACCTGCATCCCATGGATCCATGAATGCCCCTGAAGAATGTTGTAAGGTAAATCAAGGTCCAAGAACTGATAGGTAGTTTCCATAGTTGCCATCCCTACATGAATAGGGAGTTGAATAGTGCACTAAGACAATTTTTCTTGATCATCATAAGCCCTGATTGTGATGTCTTTTCATTTTTCAATGGAATCATCTAAGATTCCCAGATTCTTTATGAACTTGGGGGAACAAATGTTTAAGCCTGTACCTCCATCCACCAAGACTCTCTCAAATTTTCTCTTATGCACTAGGACCTCCAGATGGAGTGCATGATTGTGAGATGGTTGAACAAGAAAGTATTGATCGAAAAATGTAAGGATATTTGGGGTAATGATGTTTTTGACCATAGCTTGGCATTGTTTAGCATCAAGGTCTGTAGAGATGGTGGATGAAGCAAATGCTTCTTCAAGGATCTTTCAGTGGGAAGATGAAATATTCAGTAACTCCATGATGGAGATCTGAGTTTTTGTTGTTTTTAATTGGTCAAGTACATTATAGCGATTAGGAACAAATCTTGAGTTGGAAGTGGGTGCTCTGTTTGGCTGAGATGACCCTGTGATGTTGAATTTTCTGCCTCTTGTGGTGACTCCACAATCAACTTGGGCTCCTTTGATGGTGATAACAATGTAATACTCATCTAGGGATGTGATGACATGGTCGTATACATGATTCACACTTTTGAAGGTTCCTTTTCCTTTGTCATTGTTATTGTTCCCTTTGTTGTTATGATTGGGTATTAGATTCATGTAGATTTTGAGGTTTTGATTTCCTCCCAGTTGTTCCACATTTATGATTTTATCATCAATGAGGTCTTGAATCAAGTTCTTCAACCTCCTACAACTAGAAATGGTGTGTCCCTTTATCTTGTGGAAATCACAAAGGTGATTTTTGTTATTCCACAGCAGTTTCACCAAGGGCTCTTGATAATTTTCATAGGTGGGGATGGTGATGAGTTTTTCCTCCACTAGTCCCTTCATGATGGATTCAGTCAATTCCCTAAGGGCTATGCACTTCGGCTTGGGGGATCTTTTGTTTCACTAGGGTGGCCCCCTTTGATTTTTCACATTATTGATTATCTTATTGCTAAGTTGTTGAGTTATAGTGTTAGCTTGATGATGGTTTGGATTGTTGTTTTGGGGCTATTGTTGGGGTGCTAGTGTGTTTTGTTGAGGAGCACTAATGACAACATTGGCGTTCACAACACCATCATTGGTATTGTTTCTATTCTTTGCCCATGTGTGAGGTTTGTCATTATAACTAGTGGATGGGTGATTGTTTTGATGTTCAGGATATGCGGGTGATCCTCCTTGTGCAATAAGGGCTTGTTTGATGTTGAGTGCATTGGATATCAATTGGTCATATGTGGTGATACCTTGCATTTTGAGATGGAATGTTAAGGATCCTTCGAGATTTAAAATGATGGTGAAAACTTGTTGTTCTTCAGGCATGGCCCATTTTCTATGATTGGCCTTAGATCACCATCGTTGTAAGAAGAAAGCAAATGATTTGTTCTTACCTTGTTTTAGAGTTGATAGTTCCTCTAGACTAACATCCATACTAATATTAAATGCATATTTTTTTATGAATGTGTCTACTAACTCTTGGAACTTTTTGATGCCTGGAGGGAGATGAGAGAACCACTCCATGGCTTGGCTAGCCAAACTTCTAGGAAATAGCCACATCAAATATGTATCATCATACACAACTTCCATGGAATGCACTTGGAATTCCTAATGTGATCTTCAGGGTTTCCTGTCCCATGATATTTATCAAATTTTGGGATTTCAAATCCCTTTGGGAATGGTTTCATTGCTAGACTCCTATCAAATGGATAAGGACACAAGTTTTTGGTTGTTTTTGTGCTTTTCCCTGACTGAAGATTAAACACTTGTTGCGAGAGCAACCTGATTTGTATTGTCACATCATTTTGTGGATCAAGGAATGGATTGAAGGTGTTTTGTTGTGGTTCAATTGTCAATGGGATGGGTGGATTGGTTGGTGTATTGATGGATGGTGCTTGCACATTTTACTGCACCAAGTATGCGTGAAATTGTTGCTATATCAATAATGTTTGTTGTTGATCTTATTGTTGTTGAGCTAATAGTGTTCTTTTTAGCTTGCTATTGTTGTTGTGCCAACATCACTTGTTGTTGAGTTGTTAGTTAAGTTGTTAGTTGAGTTGCTTCTTGTTGTTCTTGGTATTGTTTTAGCACTTTTTGGTATGCTTGTTGTTGGGTTACTTGTTACTGTGCGAGATATTGTGCTTGAGCCTATGCAGCATGAGAGGCTTGTGCAGCTTGAGATGCTTGCACATCTTGTGCAACTTGAACTACTTGCACAGGTTGAACTACTTGCATAGCTTGGGCAGCTTGATGTTGTATTAATTCTTGGGCTTGAGAAGCTTGTTGTGCCTATTGTGCAGCTAGTTTTGTTTGTGCTTGTTGAGTGGCTAGCTATGCAACTTGTTGGTTTTTTATTTGCTGTAGTGCCTTTTGATAGGTAGCTTGTTGAGTGGCTTGTAGCACAATGTTGTATTCATTTAATGTGTTCAAGTTTGGCGGTGGTGGTAGTGGTGGTGGATTCAAAATGGTGCTTGTTGTGGTGATGAGAGGCACCATCGTATTGATGATTTGGATTTGAGTGGCAGATGGTGTGATTGATATGCTTGGTCCTTGAGAGACCATGTTTTGAGATATTTGAGGGATGGTTGATGATGTGATGGTGGCTTGTGTTATTGGGATGGTTTCCATCTATTGCGATATCGATGGTAAGATTGGAGGATTTGGTATGATGCTTTTATTAATGATTGGGGGGTTGACTCGATTTTGTTAATTGATTTTTGGTAAAGGGGGAAGCCATAAAATGAGAGGGGTGTGAATATTGATGGAAAAGGTGGAAGTGGTGGGAATGTGAGTGGCATACTCCCTTGAGGAGATGATGAAGATGCAGGGTTGAAGAAGCTCTCTGGTTGAAATAAGTCACCTTCTCCTTGCGAGATCATAGGGAGAGAGGTTGGAGGTGTTGCGTGAAATGATGATGATGGGTTATTGGGATCATGAAATGTGAGGGGGACATATGGATGTAATGGATTTTGGGGAGTGGGTTGTCCCAAGATAGTGTTTGCGTCCAAATCTTGATTATTAACAAGGGGGTGTGTTTGTAAGGAATTGAGAAATGCACTTCCCTTGTTAACAATGGGTTGAGTTGGAGCAATGGATGATGTGATTTGCAAGATGATTTGAGTGAAATTTTGAATTGGGGGTGTGGATGAAATCGAGAGTGTGTTTGATATTGGGGGCATGATCCCAAAAGGTGGTTCCACAATAGTGCTCACATCAAAATCGGAAGGGGGTTTAGCCCCTTGCTTTGCTAATTCAAGCATATATTGTGAGGGATTGAGTTTCATCATGATGTTGATAATTCTATGATTCTTGGGATTTTGGATCATTTCAATGATTTCCTCTTCTGTCATTCTGAAGGCATGATTGGTGATATCCTCTACTTCACCTTCCTCTTGAGGATTTTGTGATGATGAAGGAAAGTTAGAGGATTGCTTGATCCAATGGGATTTATTTCGGAGTTGGTTTGACTTAGGTCACTTTAAGTGGATGTTTCTTTGTTGGCTTCCATGTTCCTCTTGTGTTGTGGTTTAGTTTTCTCCATAAAATAGGGATCAATTTTCAAGAATGTGGTAGATGAATCTCTAATTATTTAGATTGATCTAATTTTAGGTACAAAAGAGAAAATTTAGGATGCTTTTAAAGATCAAAGGCGTGATGATAAAATGTGTGAAAGATGCATGATATGGATGATTGAAATCTTAGAAGATCTTGAGGGGATGCTAAACTTTTGGGAAATTTTTGGATTCTTGGATTTTGGATTTGGATTTGAACTTGATTTGGTTTTGGATTGTTTTTATTTTGGCTAATGAACAAATTTATCACAATATATTGGATGTTATCTATGGGATAGACTTGCTCACAAGATGATAATTTGACTAAGTGTAGGGAGAAGGATGCATCTACCCACACCTACCCAAACAGGATGATAATTCAACTAAGAATATGGAGAAGGATACATCTACATATACCTAGTTAAACAATATGATTTCATGAAAATTTGACTAAGAACATGTAGAAGGATGCATCTACATATACATAGCCAAACAGGATGATTTGATATTTGATTCAAGGATCTCAAGGATTTTGATTTGTTTCAAGGATTTTGATTCAATGATTTTGATTTGCCAAAAAGACTAGCATGAAGGATGATTTCAAGATTTTCAAGATTTTTGGTGAGATGATTTTGGTTTTATGTTTGAAATATGGATGAAGGTTTTGATTTTGATCCTATGTGTACCTAAAAAGACTCTTGTTTACAAGACCTCAGTTTTCAAGAACACACTTTACTCTAAACAAGATGCTCAAATTCTTGAAAAAGATTTGGATTTTGACAATAATAGAATGAGTACAAATTGGGATTATTTCTTGAAGTTCTTCTATAAAAGTTGAAAAGTAATCTTTGTTTGAATTCATAGAGCATTGAGAGACACTTTTGATGATCTTTTGGACTAAGAGCTTTTGACTTTGGTTTCCAGATTTTGATCTTGCATGAAATGTCTAATGTCCTAACTTCTTATCATCCCACAAAGTGTATTATGTGGAAATCAAGAAAATTAAGGTAAAAGTTTCCTATTGTTGACTTTAGTAAGAAAATTGAGATATAAATCTAAGTGTTTAGAAACCTCTAAGGATTGACTCCCTAGGGAAAGCAATAATACATGAATTTTTCCAACAATATTTTCTTCCTAAAGGGTTTGAAGTTTGATGATAATGTTTAATGTTTGTTTCCCAATGTTTACAAACAAGCAAAGTGTTTTGTTTCCAAGAACAAGCACAACCCTATGGATATGAAAAATTGAAAAAAATTGTAGTGTTCTTTTTAGAGCCCAAAAGAAACTTAATATGTCCTAAGAGCATGAAAGACAACAATTCTTTAAGATAGATTATGAACTCTCCAAAAGTTTTAAATAAACACTAAAGTGTTTAAAAACACTTGATGTAATGAGTGAATGATGTCATTATGAAGCTTTTAACTTGATGTCCCTTCTTCACCTTTGATCAATACAACTTGCAAAAACTAATTAGAACTGCAAAAAAGAGATTAGAACAACCAATTAGCAACCCAAAGTAATCAAAATGAAAAAGAACATGTCAAAATTGAACTAATTTAAACCCTTTACTTGACTCCAGCATTGCAATCTGCATAGGTGGTGCATTTTAAAGGACTCAGTGGAGCTATATGTTGCTGCTAAATTTGCACGCAATGGTATACAATAGAACATAGAGCATGACTATGTTAGAATTTCACCCAATGGTGTAGTTTGGAGTTTGGAAATTCTAGCACCCACAAATTGACCCAATGACGAAGTTTGAAATTTCAAATTTTAGGAGGGAAAGATAGTGACACAGTTTGAAGTTTGAAGCAGTGTTGTATGGTGACACTAGACTGCTAGTGGTTCTATATGGTGATGTTGGACTGATAGTGGTGCAGTTCCCTATAGGAACACAAAAATATAAATTTTTTATTTTTATTTTTTGATAAAAACATGATTTAAACTTGAGATTTTCCCTCCTAGTGCCAAATGTAGAACCCCAATCCTAATACCTACAAAACACAATAAAAAACATATAGTTAGATCAATGCAAGAAAGAATCAAGATTCCCAATGAAATCCATTAGCAATGCTTAAAATAGGAAGTAAAAATGAAGAACACAATGATAAAAAAATGAAATCCTAATTAAGCAAGCAAACTCTTGATCCTATGGGGGAATTGGTGTCAATTTGATATGAAAATTGACCCTTTTCCAACTACTATGATGCAATGTTGATGAGTAATGGAGGTTGATCCACTTTGTTAAAGATTCACTTGAGCTCCATGATGAAAAAACTACATAACCTAGCTAAGACTTTGATAAGATTGATGAAAATGGTGATGCTTGAAGATGAAATTGAGTATAATAAGTTTTCTCAAATTGTGGATGATCAAATGAGGAGAGAAACCTCTTATTTATAGAAAGACAAGATGGAAGAATTCCCAAAATGAAGCAATGTGGGACTAACTTTCAACCAATTTCCAAATGCCAATTGTCAAGAGATGAATGGGCCAAGGATGTGTAGATTTTGATGCTATAAATGCAATTAGCTCAAATTTGAAATCAGTGAAATGACAAGGTGGAGGGAGAGTCAAATGGAGTAATGGCCACTTGGCTCAATGCAAAAGGACTTGTAAGATGAAATAAATGCCTTGTTGGAAGGACAAAGTTTGCTTGAAGGAATTTTCAAATTTGGAAGAATATTCCTCTTTTATGCCAAGTTGAGTGAAAATAGGGATTTAATAAATCAATTAAATATATTTTCATGTGCAAGTGGCAAAAGCTAGAGGATGGGACATGGATTAAGATTATATTTAATCATGATTTGATTAAATTGAGAGGTTAGTTGATTTAACAATTTTGACTTAGATTTTAGGATTTAAATAAATCAAAGATGAGAGGAAAATGATTTAGAGCTAGTTAAATAAATATTTTGATATATTTGACTAAAGGGGATGATGTTAGATTAAATCAAATAAGGTTTAATTTATTCAATTTAATAAGATGACTTTAGAGATTTAATTAAATGAAATGAATTATTTAATCGAATAGAGATATAGCATTAATTAAGTTAGATTGATTAATTTAATTAACAAAGAGAAAAAATTAATTAGATAAATGATTTATTTCATTAAGAGAGGAAAATTGATGAATTTAAGCAAATAAGGGTATTCAATTAAATGGTTAGACAAAGGGATCATTTAGGATGAAATGTTGTTAGTCTTAGCTTTGCTTAGTGACTTCTTTTTACCACAAACAATTCTTGATTAGGTTTTCAAATTGAATGTCTAATTTCCTAACTTATCATCCCACAAAGTATATTATGTGGAAATCAAGGAAATTAAGGAGAAAGTTTCCTATTGTTGACTTTAGTAAGCAAATTGAGATATAAATCCAGGTGTTTAGAGTCCTCTAAGCATTGAATCCCTAGGGCATGAAATAACACATGAATTTTGTCAAAAATATTTGCTTCCTAAAGGGTTTGAAGTTTGATGATAATGTTGAATGTGTGTTTCCCAATGTTCAAAAACAAGAAAAGTGTTTTATTTCCAAGAAAAATCACAACCCTATGGATATGAAAGACTGTATTTGTTGAATCCCCACTTGGACAAGTCCAGTTATGCTTACTTTTAGTGAATGGTTAGATGCTTGGTCCCACTAGCTCCCCTCCATGACACTCACTTATATGGGGAAGCCAAGCTTCAACACCTATTAAAATCCTATGGCATACTTACCATTTCTACTAAAAGATGTAAAAGTGTGAGGCAGCTTCAAAACGACCATTCTTGCACCAACAAATAGATCAAGGATTTTGGCCTTTTCTAAACAAGGGTTTTGATGCATCCATTCCATTTGTGGGTGATCATCCATTCAACGAGAGACCATTGTTGCACTTTTCATTGGAATGACCATCATGATAATGGATTTTGTTCTAGTACCCACACTTATATCCTAGGTGGAAGTCACTTGGCTTTAGCATGTTCCCGGTTGGGTCATTCCCTTGGGTGATTACTTTTTCCCACAAGGTATGCCCTCTAAGATAAACAAAAGTGAGCAAACATATCCATAGTTTGATTGATATTTTTTGAGAAACAAAAAGAGAACACACATAATATGTTCCACACACTTGCAAGATGTGTTCAATTTTAATCCCAAAATGAAATGTGGAGGCAATTACTTTACCCAACGTAAGATCACCAAAAATCCTTTTGATTCTCAAGATAGTCGTGAGGCATGAGAGAAGTGCATATGCCTTTTCGATGGTATTACTTTGGGTAAGTAATTACAAGAAAAAGTAGCACATGTTCATTTTATCCTCAAAAGTGAATTTTTTTTAAGCACCAAAGGAAACTGTGTGAAAGTTGCCTTGTTAAATTTTTAACCTTTAAACAAAATCTAGTGGATTTGTTTAATGTTCTTTGTATGCCCTTTGTAGCAAAAATTGAAAAAAATTGTAGTGTTCTTTTTAGATCCCAAAAGAAACTTAATATGTTCTAAGAGCATGAAAGACAAAGATTCCTTAAGAGAGATTATGATCTCTCCAAAAGTGTTAAACAAACACTAAAGTGTTTAAAAACACTTGATGTAATAAGCGAATGATGTCATTATGAAGCTTTCAACTTTATTTCCCTTCTTCAGCTTTGATCAAGCCAACCTGTAAAAATTGATTAGAACTACAAAATAGAGCTTAGAGCAACTAGTTAGCAACTCAGAATAATCAAAATGAAAAATAACATGTCAAAATTGAACTAATTTAAACTGTTTACTTGACTTTAGTGTCACATTCTACATAGGTGTTGTAGTTTAAAGGACTCAACACTGCTATATGGCACTACTAAATTTGCGCTTGGAGGTTTGCATCAGAATTTCACCTAGCGGTGCAATTTAGAGTTTGGAAATTCTAGCACCCGTAAATTGACCTAGCAAAGAAGTTTGAACTTTTGAATTATGGGTGGGAAAGAAAAAGTGGCATGGTTTGAAGTTTGAAGTGTTGTTGTATGGCGATGTTGGATTGCTAGCAGTTCTATATGGTGACACTAGACTAATAGTTGTGTAGTTCCCTGTAGACACACAAAAATAGAAAGGAATTAGTAGGGCATGAGCATTTGATCCTGGCAAGTGAAGCAAGTCTTCCATTATTAGCCCTAGTTTACAAGTTCATTATCCAATCAAACCAATCAAAATCAAACCCTAAGTCTAGCATTGATCCAAAGTTCCTAAAAAGTTCAACACCCATATCATTCACCCTTTTCACCCTTCATCTCATCATTGGTACTAAATCCATTAGAGGCCAACAAGGTCAAAACACAAGAGGAACATGGAATATAAACCTGCTCCATACATCATGAATGATCTAAGTCAACCAAACTATCAAAGCCTTACAATGCTAATTGATTGTACATTCATCAAAATGTACACATCCTTGGCCCATTCATCTCTTGACAAGTGGCATTTGGCCATTGGTTGAAAGTTAGTCCCACATTG